>PVIY010027918.1:0-34219 GCA_004026745.1 Myrmecophaga tridactyla | reverse complement strand
AGCCATCCATTGGTATTGAGGAAGGTATCGGAGTGGAGCAGATTAACTGGAAGATGACAGGAGTGAGGCAGGAACTGGCCTGCAGCCCAAACGCTGGAGAATGCCTCTGTGCAAGGATCAGACTGAGGAGCAGAAGCCCTTGCCAGAAACTGAGAACAGTGTTCTGAAAATCAAGTGAGGTGGAAGATTCAGGGAGGGTTTGGTTAAAATCCTTCAAGGAGGTGGAACATGATCATGGTTGCCGGGTTACGTACAGGACACCAGTTAAATTTGAATTTCAGATAAACTGACACTTTTTTTTTTTAAGTGCAGGTATGCCCCCTGCAATATTTAGGACATACTTATATTGGGGACATCCAAATATTGCATGGGATATATTTGCAAACGAAATGCTTAAAAATAAAATAAAATAAGTTAAAATGATTTGAAATTCAAATTTACGTAGGTATCCTATATTGTCTTATTTGCTATAGCAAATAAAACTGACAATGTGAGTTTGACTTGAAGGATATCATCAGTAAACTCTGAAAAATGTCCTCCCAATGAACTTTTAGTCCCTTTCTACATATTGGCAAAATACAGGAACCCTATAAAAGAGGGCTGACCCTATTATTAATAGCCTTATAGGTTCTGTGTGCTATCTATACTCTAAATTTCCTTCTCCATTTTGTTGCATCTTTGCCTCCATCTCTATGCCTTTCCACCTACCCGTTCTGAATTTTGTTGCTTCCTTGGTTCCTAGACACCATTCAGCTTTTTGTGCTCTATAATCACCATTTCAGGCAGGATGGCTAGTGGAAACACCAGATTGCAACAGTTAGAAGTCTGTACGAGATAAAAACCTGAAAGGGTGAATTTAAACTACTTTGTCATGTGCGTTTGTGCTGATATGGGATAGTAGCTTGAGGGAGAGAAGCAAGGTAAGGAAACTTCAATATATTTGTGGTCGAGAGTGAAGAGATTGGGAGAAAGTAGAACAAACCTGTTGAGGGGCATTGTAGGAAAAGCTTCTAGCAGTAGGGAGAGAGGATGGAGGTAAGCTATAAGGTAGAAGTGTCTTGGAAAAAAGGTGGGTGTTTTAGTTTCATGGCTGCTAAAATAAATACTGTACAATGGGTTGGCTTAACAAAGGAAGTTTATTGGCTCACAGTTTCAGAGACTAGAAGGCTTGCTTCCTCCTGGGATGGTATCTTCTGGCTGGCTGGCAAACTTTGGGTTTCCTGGGCTTTTCTGTGATAATGCAGTGCACATGCTGGCATCTTCTTTTTCTTCCGAGTTCCATTGACCTCCAACTTCTGGCTGCTCCCTATGGCTTCTCTTCTGTGTCCAATTTCATTTGCTTGTAAGGATTTCAGCCCCCAAATGAAGGCCAGCCTCATTCACTCTGGGTACACCTTACCTAATAACAGCTTCAAAGGTCCTATTTACAAATGGGTTCACACCCACAGGCCCAGAGGTTGGGACCTGAACATGTCTTTGGTGGAAAACATGATTCAATTCCCAATAGTGGGTATCTCTTTCCAGACAACAGAGAAGACACACAGATAATAAGTCAAGATAAAGATACGTTTTGATGAGGAAGAGAGATTTGAGGGAGCCTACATCAATTGCTTTTATTTTTTTCAAAGAAAAAGGAAATTAAGCTTATTGTTTATGATTTGGGGGCTAGCATGGGTTGATTCTTTTTTTTTGCCTTTTAAAAAGAAAATTTAATAGGTTGCTAGTTTACA
This sequence comes from Myrmecophaga tridactyla, assembly GCA_004026745.1. Taxonomy (NCBI): domain Eukaryota; kingdom Metazoa; phylum Chordata; class Mammalia; order Pilosa; family Myrmecophagidae; genus Myrmecophaga; species Myrmecophaga tridactyla. The sequence goes on along the minus strand of PVIY010027918.1, from coordinate 32,489 downwards.
GTTCTAAGGCTGAGAAAATGTCCCAATTAAAACAAGTCTAATAGAAATGTCCAGTCTCAGACATCCAGGGAAAGATACTTTGGTTCAAGAAGGCCAGTGAACTTCAGGATTTCTCTTTCAAGTGAGAAGGCACATGGTGAACACAGTCACAGTTTTTCTCTCACCTGGAAGGGCACATGGTAAACATGGCATCATCTCCTAGGTTTCTTTCCTGGTTTCCTGTTTCCTGAAGCAACTCAGGAAGCATTTTCCGTCTTCACCTCTAAAGATTGCTGGCTGGTGGACTCTCTGCTTCATGGTGCTGCAGCATGCTCTGCTCTCTCTGAATTTCTTCTTTCTCCAAAATGTTCTTCTTTCATAGGATTCCAATAAACTAATCAAGACGCCCCCCCAAATGGGTGGAGACACATCTCCACCTAATCCATTTTAACAACCACTCTTGATTGAGTCACATCTCCAGGGGGATGATCTAATTATAGTTTTAAGAATAGAGTACTGAGTAGGGATTAGAAGAAATGGCTGGATTTATAAAGTGGGATTAGGATTAAAACATGACTTTTCTAGGGTACATACATCCTTTCAAGCCAGCGTATTCAACCCTCTGGACCCCCAAAAAGACATGTTTTTCCCATATACAAAATACTTTCATTCCATCACAATATCAGAAATCCTTAAACCATTTCAGTAGCAATACAAATGCAATACAAAGTTAGAAAAAGTACAAACTAATATCAAAGTTAGTTACAGATACTCTGCTCTAAGGCAAAGTTCTCTTCTGGCTCCTGACCTATAAAAACTCAAAACAAGTTATTTGCTGCCAACATACAAAGGAGGAACAGTCATAGGATACATAGACACATTTTCATAGGGAGGAAGGAACAGAGAGGTCACTGGACCCATACAGTTTCGAAAACCCACAGGGCAAAGTCCTTTAGATTTCAAAGTCTGAGAGTCGTTTATCTTCAGGGCTTTAGAAAGCGGCAATCCCACTCTTTCTAAGGGCCTACGCAGACGCCTGCCTCTCTCTGAACACAACCTTGGGGGACATTGGGGAGACCACCTTTTTCTTGGCTCCATTCTCTCCAAGCATTGGGGCTGCACCCAGGCTCTGTGCTATCTTTGGGGTACATGCTCAACCCCTCCATGTGGTGGCAGCCAGGCTCTCCCCAAACCCCAAGGAATGTGCTTCACCCTCTCCAAGGCCTGAAGCAGCATTACTCTTCCACTGCAACTAGGTGGAAGGCCCATCCTCTGCCTTTGGGGCAAACTCACCCTTTCCGCAGTGCTTGGGTGGGTCCACTCTCCTAGCCTGAGGCTTCTTCTCTTCCGACCTCAGCCTCCATGGCTTTGCCTCTGAAGTCATTTTCCCTCCAATGTGTCCCTTCTCTGAGGCCCCCAGTCCAGCCTGGCAGCAGCTCTGTTTATACAGGTCCCACAGCATTCTCATTGGCTTTCTATGTAGTAACCTTGGATCATGCCCATCAGACATAAGGAGTTTCCACAAATCCTTCCTGGATAACTCCATGTCTGATCCTGGCTTTCTCTGAAATGGCTGGCTGGTTCCACATTTGGTTAAATCCTCACACAGGGCACTATTCTCTGGGGTCTCCCTTTCTGGAGGCCCAGAATTTTCCAGAACTTCAATTTTTGGTTTCTTTGTACCCAAGAGTTCAGTTTTCAGCTTATCTCTTTCCTGTCGCATTTCACTATAAGCTGTGAGGAGAAACCAGGCTGTACTTTCCACATTTAATTTGGAGATCTCTTCTGCTAAATATCCAAATTCATGGCTTTTAAAATCTGCCTTCCAGCCAAAGCCACTTGTCAGTTTTACCAGTTTATCTGCCATTTTAAAACAAGGCTCGTCTTCCCTCCAGTCTATATTAACACATACCTCATTTCCGTCTAAGGCTTTATCAGAAGTGTCTTTAGAGTCCACATTTCTACCAACAGTCTTGTCAAAGCATTCCAGGCCTTCTCTATCAAGCTTCTCACAACTCTTCCAGAATCTTCCCCTTATCCATTTAAAAAGTCATTCCAACATGTTTGGTATTTGCAAACTGCAGTGGCACCCCACTCTCTAGTAACAGAATTATTCTATAGCATGGGTTGATTCTTACTAGCTCCAGCTTCAGCTATTGAATTTTTATTCCCCTAATATTTGTCTTCAAATGTTGGGGATTTCCTTTTAACGGGGGTATGTATTACTATTATATACCTATTTTTTATTGCCACTCACCAGCTCACCTGATGTTGCCTCTTAGGAATTAATTCATGTGTTTACAAAGGAAGAGGGATCTATGTAACCTTAGGGTCCCCAGTGCCCCCACGAATGTCACAGGACATAAAAATGAGACCACTGGAAGACATCTGTAATTAAAGCTGATCTAGAAAAGTTCCTTAATGTTAGAGGGGTCAGTATTTCTTCAAACCCCAAATGAACAACCTCTGTTCTTTTCACGACTGCTGCTGAGAATTGTTACCCTATATTGGAAAGATTGTAAGGGTACTGGGACACTTTTCTGTAATTCTGTATTCAGGCCACAGAGACCATGAAAAACCTGAACTGGAAAAATAAAGTGGAAATTGTGGGCGAGGGAGATAAACACAACTGAAGAAGAGATTCAGATGATTAGCTTAGAAAGTTACCAGGCTAAAGAGGCCGGAAGGCCACGGGATATGGCCGAGCAGGCATGGGGGGCTCAGTCATGGGTGCGTGAGGAGTTGTGGGTAGAGCTATTCCACTGCGAGGTGACACTCACATAACGCTCTTCAAAGAGAAGCTCCTGGGGTGCACAGGAGACTCGGGTTCAATTCCCGGCCCATGCACCCTCCCCCCCACCAAAAAATAAGAAGTCACTGTATGTACCAATTAAGTGCATTTGGTTTGAGGTTTAAGGATAGCAAGTAGTGACCTGAACTTTTGCTGGCCTGAAAGACACCAGCCTGAATTTGAGTGGAGTCAGATGAGCGTTTCTATCTTGCTTTTCTGTGTGACGTTATGTCTGTGATGCTGGGGAGATTGATTTGTTTTCTTTTTTTGAAACGTGCATTTGGAGTTATGGGAGTGGCTGTCCGGGTGTCCACAATGTCACTGGAGAAGACACCACCATTCATCTATTCAGCAGAGGCACAGAGCAGCCTGCACCAAGAAAACAATACAATACATCCCCCAAACAGATCAAACAGCTGCTCATCAATCTGGCACAATCTGCAGGTTGCCTGACTAAATTACTGTCGGCTAGGCAGATGAGCACAATTTGTCAGTCAGCATTGAGTTTAAATGAGCTGAGATGCACATAAAGCCAGCCACACTATTGTAATTAAGAATTATAGGCATCAGATTTCAACTAGTGCTTTCTTAAGATAGCAGTGACCTGTCTTTAAGGAGCAGAATTGATCCCAGGGTATGGGCTATCCAGAACCCTCTGCAGTTTGAGCAGCTCTTATGAAAGTGATGTGTAGGATTATGGAGAATCCATGAGGACTTATGCTGTATTTTTCCTGTTTGCTTTACAAAATGTTGTACATCACCCATCTTTGAGACTGTACAAAAATAAGAATAAAAAAATGATACTCCTGAACCCAGAACCCAGATTAAGACACAGAACATCTTGATTAGCTTTAATGGTGGTTGGAATAATCGTGAATATTGACATACCTCTGGATGCCAAGTTGAATGGAATTTAATGAATATTGAGTATTGACAATGTGCTCGTTCTAGGGCAAATAAAGATGAATAAAACACAGACTTGTCCTAGAGAGCTTATGGTCCGGAAAGGGGGAATAGATGATGGCACAAATATCTGTCTCCCATGGATTCATGGGAAGAGTAGAGGGCTCTCAAGTTGGTATGAGGTTGGAGGGCTGTGAGCAGGAGGGGCTCTGAGAATCCTTCACGGAGAAAGGGACATCTGAGCTGGACATCGAGGATGAGCAGGCTGACATAGGGTGGGAGGGGGGCATTTCAGGTGGAGAGATTAGCACAAGTAAAGACAAGAAAGTTCCAGGCCTGTAAAGGGAACAATGAATTAAGAAAGTAGTGGAATATAAGATAGGAAAAACTGTCCTGAGTGCATTCCTTATAAGATTCCATGTCACTAGGATATATTCCATCCTAGATGGGCTAACTTGTCTTGTCACCTAAAGATTCAGGATTAGCAAATCAAAAACCAATCCTCTTAAGAAAGCTGTGAGAGGGGCAACTTTTGGATTTGGTCATTCATCATCCATTTTGCCTTTTCTAAAAGCACCCCACATTTATCTGGGCAAACACTTCTTTCCCAATATCAGCCTATGTAATATGGCGTGGGTTGGCTCCAATTTTAGCTCCAGGTGCAAACTTCCTGGCTATACTTGATTAGTTCCGTTTTGGGCAAGTGACCTAACTAGACTAATGAGAGCAAGCCCAGGGCTTTGGGGGATTGTTAAAGGAGCTGGAGTGTCTTCCCTGCTGCTTGTAACCATGAAAGAATGTGAGGACTGGAGCTACTGCAGTCATCTTGTGATCATGTGTGGGAGAGCCTGGCTCAGCATGAAGCCAATACATTGAGGCAGGGGCCAGTGTTCAATGGATGTAATAAGGGGATGCCATGGACACTGCCAGACTGGTATTTTGCCTGGAGGATCTCATACCTCTTGTTTTTTTAAATAGATCTATTGATGATGTGTCATTGCAAACAAAAAATACTATCAGACGATGGCCCAGCTCAGATATTTTTTTACATAACCATGGCACATTACTCCTGAAAATATTAACAGTTCCTTAATATCATCCAAAACCCAGACTATATTCAATTTCCCCAGTTTCATATATTTTTTTAATAGTTTGTTTGCTTGAATCAAGAATTAAGCTAAGTTTTGGCATCTTGTTGACATTAAAACATAATCCTCTTGCTGGAAACCGCTAGAAACAGCTGATGCATGAAGAGATGGGTTCAAATCCTGACCCCTCCACTAGCTGTGACTTCAGACAGCTCACTTACCCTCTTTGTTCCCTCAGTAATGTCTAACTCAGAAAGTCATTTAAGAAGAGTCAGTGAAATGATGAGTGCATTGCCCCTAATGATCAGTCTGTATGAATAGACAACACTTTGTAAGGCAGGCTGACATTTCTATGGCCAGTTGTCCCATCTGCATAACTCCAGGACGCCGGTCCTGCTCCCTTTCCTGTTTTCCTCACCATGTCCATCAACAGTCTTCTCACAACCCTGTCCTCTGGCCTCCTCGTTGATGCTGCTGCCAGGCAACCCAAGACTCTTCTGCAGGTGTCCTTGCCATGTTCCAATGGCCTAGAAGCCACAAAATCCCAAGGTCCTGAAGACTCACTGCCACAGTCTTATAGCTCACAAAGTCCTTTAAAAAAAATCCTCTTCAGCTTCTGCCAAAGCCTCTTATTGTTGAACTCAGACATGGTCTGGGAGGCTGGGCTTGGAGCAGACCCTGTATTGCCACATTTCACTTCAGCTTCTCTCCCTGTCTGCTTTCCCACAGGCCCCTTTCTGCTAGACAAAAAGATCCTTGGGGGCTGTTTGGGGGCTAGCCAGGCACTTAATCCCCATTTCAGCTTAACTGTGACCCTGGCATTGAGCCCATCACATAGCTGGAGCTCAAAACATATTAGTTCCTTTTTTCTTAGGTTGAGGAATGAGGTGAATGGGGACTTTAGAAGAGTCAGTGTCAAGATAAGATTGTGGTCATCCTGCTCGTCCTGTAATTATGTTCATGGGCAAGATCTGGTTACACAGTCTGGGGAATTTTTTTTTTCATGCAAGAACTTATTTACATTTGTAGTGTTAATCAGTGGGACACATAAGTCTATACAACCCCTTTCAACCATGATCACCTTCAATATGGTAATATTACCTATAGACCCATTCTTTAGTGAACTGCCTTCACTTCTAACTATTCTCTTAGAGTTCAACCTCCTTAGCTAACGGTTCACCCATCTCTAACTTCTTTGTATCTCTAAGTCCCCTATATTCTGTATTATAAGCCTAGGATTTTACCTTTACCATGGTCATAAAAGTGGAATCACACAGTATCTGTCCTTTTGTGTCTGGCTTTTTCACTCAGCATTCTGTCCTCAAAGCTCATCCATCTTATCATGTGGTTTAGGATGTCGATCTGAGGAATATTTTTAGTTTCTGAAATTTCTGAGCACATTTATTGGACAGAACCCTCTAACTCTAGGCATACAATGTACCCGTTTTATGGCATTCTATTTTCAAAGGGAAATGATAGTGATTTTAAAATACAAGATAATGGATTGAACCATATGAAGCTGTTCTTATAGGTTAAAATATAGTCAAGTATTGGCAATCTTAAATGTTTCACACTAAAGGACAACCACTTATAAATGAGCCAGTTTGATTTTGTCATTCCTGCAAGGAAAGAGTGTAGGATGGCTTAGAAGAAAAACTTTGTCTATAATGTTAATTTAGGTCCCCTTGTCTTCTCCTCTCTGATCCATTGCTCCCCCATTCCCATTCCCTAGAAACCTTGTGCCATAATACTCCTTTCTGAAAATCCTGACTTGGTTATCTAATTTAGGCCTGCTTTACCCATAGAGACCAAAGTTCTAATATCACCACTCACTTCTCCTACATATTCCCTTAACAGGCCAGACTGTTAAGATTGCCTTAGAAGGATAGCAATCTGATTAAATGTTTCTCGTACTTAGGATGTGAATGACTGATAGTCCTGCTTAACATGCAGTGGTATCATTATGGCTATTCACGAATAATCCGATTTTCTTCTCTCTTGGACATACGGTTGGGTCATCAGTCCATCTCTCTCATTTATGTTCTCCTTTTAAATTTAAATGTAGTCATATTACTTGCTTTACTCAATAAAATGTGAATGTGAATGGAAATGACAGATGCCCCTTCTACGAGGAAGCTTTAAGAAGAAGGGTGCAATCTGTAATATTCCTTCTCCCCACGTGGGGTGTTTGTGAAAGTGAGCGCTAAGATGAGGACAGTGTTGGCCCAGATTCCTGAGTGACCGCTATGAGCAGAATCTCCTGCCAATCTGTTACTCATGTGCTGCCCAGTGATGATCAGCAGGTGGGAGGGGATGGTCTACTCCATGCAGTCGTTTGGGAACCCAAGTTCTAGTGGTTCCACCATGCCAGTGGTAGCTATCTGATCCAGCCAGCTGCCTGATTTTGTAAAAATAGTTTTTTCTGGAGTACAGTTGTACCCATTCTTTTAATAAATTGTCCTTGTCTACTTTCATCCTACAGGCGAAGAATTTAATAGTCACAACAGAGACTGTATGGCTTCCAAAGCCTAAAGTATTTTCTGTCTGGCCCTTTATAGAAGAAGCTTGCTGGCTCCTGCACTAGGACCTTGAAGTCCTCTCCTAGATTCTCCAAATCTGGCTGACAGATAAAGGAAGAGAGACAACAGGGAGGATACATGAGAGGCTTGTAACCCAGCCCTGAAAATGGAAGAGGCCACGTTGGTCTACCTTCCAGTGGATGGAACCCAGTCACTGGCTGCATCTCTTCACATGGGAGGCTGAGGTATGGGGGGATCTAGCCATGTGTCTAGGAGGAAAAGGCAAATGGTTTGAGGAATAATCTCTTCCACATTTGTGATGTCAGCTTTGTTGGTGTGCTTTCTCCATCAGCCCCAGGTGGGGCAAGAGCTGTTGAAAGCTAGGCATGGTTCCTCTGTTCCCTCACTGAGCTTCCTCGACTGAGTAGTGGAGACTCAGTCCTCAACTGCCCTCCTCACACAATAATTATCTACAGACACCATTCCTCAGTGAGTAGTCTTGGGTAGGTTTTTGTTGGACTTGAGATTTGACTCTGTTCTGGGGAATGCACTATTCTTCTGCACCACAGAGCCCAAGAAATATAGTCTGGAGCTGGAAATGTTTTGATCTCCTACTCAGAATGCAGAACATAATGGTATCAATCTCTGAAAATCAAATGAAATCTTGTGGGAGTAGGATAGGTTCAATGAATAAAATTATATAAAACAATTTCATACTTGACATTTACTGAGTGGGGTTTAACTTTTCCTACATATTTTATTCTGTTCAGCTGGTATTATTTATTCATGTCTCTTTCCCATTTGGTTCACAATTTATCTTTTGGGAGTCCAGAATTAAACTGTAAAAATGTATATGTGCTAGACACTGTTTTATGTTCCATCAATGGAGAAGTCATCAAAATCTCTAACAGATTAAGATTCAGCCTATTACAGGGGTGATTTAGCTGAAATAAAATGAAATGTTTAACGCAGAGAAGCTGGGAAAAATGAGATTTAGGAATATGGAATTGAATAATCAGTTTGTGAAATGACGGTGGTTTCTTTGTCAATCTCTCAGTTTAAAGAATATTAGGACATCAAGATTCTAAATGACCAGAGCTAAGTGGTGATTCATGACAACCCAGCAGTACATGACTGGCATCTGGTTCCAATGATAACAGATTATCCCCTGGTACTGAAAGAGTTAAATAAAAGACTCCAGTGTTCTGTGTCATATCCTTTTGTTGCACTATCATATATTGTGGCGGGGAAGAATATAAGATGAGTTAAAACAAACAAGCCAACCCTAGAGTACAGGGCAGTTTCTGACACAGACCACGGTGACTAAGCATTTACCCAGATATTCCATAGGATGAGGGGAAATTCATGTTCCAAAACATGAATGGGGACTCCTATGAGAGGCACTGTTTGGGGGAAGGAAGTTAGACAAGGGAAACCCCATAGAGTGAGTGTCAAGAGCAAAGATCAGTAATTGGAGTCTTCTGTGATGGTGTCATGAGATGGACACAGTGGTCCTCAGGAAGAGAGTAGCCACGTGACATCATTGTACAAAATGTAGAACGAGAGCTAAATGGATCCTTGGTAGAGTGTGATGATGACAATAACAATGAACATATACCAAACACTCACTATATACCAGCTATTCTGAGTACCCTGTATAAATTATTTCATTTAATTCTCAAAGTGACCCTACAATGTAGGTACTGTAAGTGTCCTTATTTGACAGATAAGGAAACCGAGGCACTGAGAGGCAGATGAAGAAATGAGTCAAAATTCATTAAAATAACTTGGAGGAGGGTTCTGATATGGTGGGACCTTGCAGGTGGCAGCCAGCCTGATGCAGCAGAGCAGTAATGCTGCTCAGCAGTTCTTTGACTGAAGCCTTCCTCGTGTGTCAATTCTCCTACATACTTGAAGCTACCTGAAATCCCACAAAGGAAACTTTATTCCTTGAACCAAATTCTTAGATCCCAGCCAGTCTGGACAAATATTTATCAAACTGTGTAAATCTGTGCTCAGGAATGCTTGAAAGCATGGCTTTTGACCAGATCACAGAGAATGATAGATGATGTGCCAATTTATTTACTGTTCTCACTTGCTGAAATCCATCTTAAAAGAGGGGCCTTTTAGGTGATTATAGATAAATATATTTTTTATAAATACAAATATATATTCTTTATAATAATTATATATAAGCATGTATAATTACAAATCAAGAGTAAGTAGAATCATGGTTAAGTTCACAGACCTGAAACCCTATTGCCTGCATTCAAATTCCAGCTCTGCCCACTAGGTATGTGATCTTGGGTGACTTACTAAAACTTCTCTGTGCTCACTTATAAAATGGGGATGATAATAATAGTATCCATTGCATAGATTTGTTGTGAGGATGACGTGTGTTACCATGTACTTAAAAACAGTGTATGGCACATAAGAAGTATATATAAGCATTTCCTTTTAAGGATTACATATGAATATATAGATGAGGTGACTAATATATGAAGTGATGTTTTGCTTTTGATTGGTGGGCTCTGGAGAAGGTGCTAGAAAATGCACTCAGGTGAAGAAGACAAGGTCATTGTTTTATCTGTAGGCACTGCTGCTAGGTAAGACTTTGGTTAATCTGAAACTTGATGTCATTTTGGTGCCCAAAGTTCTGTCACCCCTCAGCAGAAAAAATTCATCACTTTGCCTTGCTTCTTTTCTTCTTTGATTAGCACATCACAGAATATCATGCTTCCCAAGAAACAGAATTCAACATATGTTTCTACACTATGCTAGTAGGCTACCAGGCTTCATTACCCTTCTGTGTCGTAGACTGGATTAGGATATGTATGAGTGTCCCCAGTGTAGGCTGATTCTCCTCCAAGCTAATCAGCTGCTCCTTGGCTTATGGCACTGCAAGAGGATATGAATCACGGATTAAAAATAGCCCTTGTCTTTGAGTTTGCATCTAAAAACTGATGATTTGTGGGACCAGTCCTCCTCACCCCTCTAGGGGGTCCCCATCGCTGCCTGTTGTAGTGTAGTAAGTGGGAGTGCCAACACCTAAGTAGGTAAGTGTCCCTCTAATGGCTGTTGAGTTGTAAAACAGTTCAGAAGAATATGGGAGCTTTCTAGTATCCTCAGCTCCAGAAACAAACCCTCTGCTCCCAGAAGTACTTTCTAATGAGGAAAACAATCTCATATCCAAGGTGGGTTCCAGCTCAGTCAACTCATTTGGATTACTGTCTCATCTCCTGTTTGCATTGTCAGTTCTTGACAGCTCTGGGGTGTGCTTGCAGCTGCTCCTTCCCACCACCACGGCCGTGACCAGCATGATGTCCTCCGAAATCCTCTGCTGGGGGATTTTCACTCCATCCCCTGCCAAGCCCCCCTTCCCGCTCTGTGTCAGGAACCTCCCCTCACCCCCTACTCTAAACTCTTGCTTCTTTGGCTACCTCTTGTTTGGAAAAATTTCAAGATTCTCAGTGAGGCTTCTTTTCCCTTTCCATCTTCTTTAAGGGTGTTCCACCTCAACACTTATGGTGATGGAGATATGAGAGCTGACCTTACTGTTTAAAGGTCCAATTTATCAGTTTTCTCTCAAAGCACTCTTATCTGAGAAGAGGGCAGAAAGCCTGCAGGTAAAAGCAGCCTCTCCTGGGTAGACTGGGAAGTCAAAGGTGGTGCAGTTTTCCATGCAGAAGCCTGGGACGAGGAATCCATCTCTGCTTTATTCTCTGTTGTGTGTAGGTGTGGCGTGTGTGTGTGGTGTGTTCGGTGGGGAAGAGGTAAGGAACATTCCATAAACCTCATTTGTCTTGATGTCCAGGGACTCCCTAGGTTTGCTTTACATTAATTTTTTTTTTAATTTTATGATATTTTGACTTGTAGAAAAGTTTCTGCACTATTTGAGAGTACATTGGAGACATCATGCTCCTTTACCCTGAAATATTTCAGTGGTCGTTTCTTGGGGCCAAGGACCTTTTCTCACATAAGCACATCTATTAACATGAGGAAATTTAGCACTGATGCAATATTATTGTCTAATCCACTGTTCATATTCAAATTTCATCGATTGTCCCAACCAGAGATCTCAAAATTATGGCTAATTTTTTTCAGAACCAGGATCTAATCCAGCATTGTGCATTGCGTTTAATTGTTATGTCCTTTTAGTCATCTTCAATCTTGAAAAATCCCACACCTTTCTTTGTCTTTCTTTGCTTTGATAGTTTTGAAGAATACAGGTCAGTTGTTTTGTAGAATGTTCCTCAGTTTGCGTTTGTCTGATGTTTCCTCATGATCAGAGTCAGGATGTGCATTTTGGCAGAGATACTGGAGAAGTGATGGCCTTCTCTGTGCATCATTTCAGAAGGTCTCCTTGTTAGTAATGATTGATGACTCAGTGTCGGCCACCTCATTAGTAGGGATGGTTGTGATCACTTGGTTAAGCTGGTGTTATGGACTCAGTTGTGTCCCCCCAAAAGATACGTTGAAGTCCAGATCTCCAGTACCACTAAATGTGGCCTTATTTTGAAATAGGTTTTTTTCCCAGATGAAATGAGGCAAATTAAAATGAGGTCATACTGGAGTAGGGTCAGATCTTAATCCAACATGCTGGTGTCCTTAAGAGATGAAGAAATTTGGACACAAACAAAGGGAGGACATGTGACGACTGAGAGAGCACCATGGGTTGCTGGTGAGCCACTGCAGAAGCCAGGAGAGAGGCAGGGAAGGAAGCATGGCCCTGCCGATAGCTTGATTTCAGCCTTCTAGCCTCCAGAACAGAAACAATACATTTCTCTTGTTTTAAGCCACCTGGTCTGTGGTACTTGGTTATGGAAGCTCTAGCAAACTAAGACAAGTGGTGTCTGCCAGGTTTCTCCACTCTAAACTTTCCATTTCTCTTTTTAATTAATAAGTAATTAGTTGCGAGATATTTTGAGATCATAAAAATGTGCTATTCCTCTCAAACAATGACCCAATTTTTTTTACATTTCTAATTCCATCATTCCTTCTACATTTGTTAGTTGACTTTCTACTGTAAGGAAGAGCCTTATTGCCTTCCTTCCTTCCTTTCATCAGTATGGACTTTTGAATTTTATTTTATTTCAAGGATTGACATCCGTTACTGTCATTATTTATTTTGATGCTCACATTGTCCCAGATTTGGCCAGTGCAAATTGGCTTCTATGTTCTTTTGACATGTCCTCATCATTGTGTTAGTATTTCCCTACTTTCTGGCACAACAATATATCCAGGCTCCTCTTGTGCTTTTCCCTGCTTGAGCACTGGAAAAGTCCTTTTCCTCAAAGAGTCCTGGTTCTTTCAAGCAGAGCATCATGCTTGGAAGTCACGATCTGGATTTGCTTTTGAGATTAGTGAGGAATTCAGTCTACTTCTGGTCAATAAGAAATCTTGAATCCTTGTTCCACACAAAGACTTCTGACCATCTCTCTGAACTTGCAGGAGTTTATACAAATCTGGAGGCCAGTTGGCCGTGAGCTCCCTCTGACCCTCCTGTCCACCCTCGCTCATTCCCTCTTTCCCAGGAGAGATGGCCCTCCTTGGGCCTCAGCACAGCTGTCTTTATAAAGTCTCGAGTGAATCAGGTTCCTTCATCCAGGCTTCCTTTCTATGTGGGCAGTAGAAGCTCCACATGGCAGAACGAAGGAGGAAAAAAATACAAACGGGGAAAGAAAAGCCTCAAGCCATAAGATTCAAACTGTTGAAAGACCAGAGGCAGGGAAGCTGTTAGAGAATTGGGTATTATTCAGAGAGTTTATCTTCATGCTTTCAAGTCACAGTCTTGAATTAAAATGCAAATTTCTCTGGTGCAAAATATCTAGTATTTATTTGGCACTGCCCATGTGCCAGGCACCGTGGACTCTGCACCCTCAGCTAATTATCTCGTTTAATCCCCATGGCATTATATGGTGGAGCTCTTGCATCCTCACAGAGACACCGAGAAATTAAGTAGAAAATGATGGAATTAGGATGGGAACCCCTGGAATGGCTCTAGAAACTGTCATGCTGCTGGTTTCCTGGTCTCATGCAGAGGACATGGTGATGAAAAGGTGGACACTGGTCTCATTAGTTCCGAGGGCAGACATACAAGGTAATCGCTTCTCATAGAATCCTACCAGAAAACAGAAAACTACTGTACATGCAATGTGGCTTTTAGGTCCAGTGGGGATATTTCTCTGAGTCAGTCATCAGCAAGCAGGAGACCAGAGTTTGTGAGCAAGGGGACACAGATTTTAATTTTTATGAATCATAATCCTGATCACTATAGTAAAAGCACATTCCCATTTATGAAAAATTGGAAACCACAAAAAAGCATGAAGGAAAACACATACAAAGAAAAAAAAGATGTCCTGTAATCCTATTGCTTGGAAGTAATTATTCATATTTTAGCATCTTTCCTATGTGGTTTGCTTAATTGTGATCCTGGTATATAAAAATTCTCTGGCTTGCTTTTTTTTCGCTAAACCTCATCTTAAAAGCACATTCCCATGCTGTTAAAAGTTTTTCATAAACTTCATTTTTGTTGGCTGCATAATATTCCATTTTATGAATGTAATACTATTTCCTTAACTCTTCCCTCAACATGGGGTATTTAGGTTGTTGCCATTTCCTCATTATTAAAACAAAACAAAAATCAAACAAAATACTCTTATGATAAATATCTGTGCATGTACTTAAGTCTGCATTTCAGATTGTTTCCTTAAAATAGAGTCCTAGAAATGATCTTATTGTATCAGGGTATGTTTTTATTTTTTAAATATTTCAGTTATTTAAATTATTGTTCTAGTAATAATACAAATCTGTATAAGATACAGATTTAAAAGTTTATACAGCAAAATCAGGTCTCCTTCTCCCTTTTTCTTAACCACTAAGAGTCTATTCTCAATTTCTTGCTTTTTCTTCCAGAGAAATCTTTTGTATTAAAAGCACACAAACCTTGGAGATCACTCCATTTCAGTACATAAAGATGCGTTTTTCTTTTTAATGACTGTATAATATTTAAGTGCAAGTACCCTGCCGATGAATGCTTACATTGTTTTAGTTTTTTGCTGTTAGAAGCAAATACTGCCCTACCATTGCACAGATCTCATTTCTAAGGTCCTAGAGGTGGAATTCCTAGGTTAAAAGGTATGAACATCTAACGCTTTGATAGGTACCACAAAACAGATGTCTACAGTGTTATATCAGTTTATATTTCTATAAGTAATATGAAAGGGTCTTTTTTCTTATTCCCGCATCTATACAATCAAACATTTGACTTTGGCCAATTTAAGAGGTTCAAAATGGTATTTCATTATAATTTTAGTTTCTTTTGTTTTGAGTGAGGTTAGGTAGATAGAGTTTTGTACCCTGTAAAAAACATGTCCTTATTCTTATCCCATTCTTGTCGGTGAGAAACCATTGAAAATAGGACCTTTTGAAGATGTTATTTTTAGTTAAGCAGTGGCCAGTTTGGATAGACCTTGATCCTTAAGTTACTGGAAACTTTATAAAGAGAAAACCGAGGTGGTGGGGGGGAACTGGAGGCTGGAAGTCTGTGGCAGCGCAGACGAGAAAGGAGAGGACATCAGCATGCGACAGGAAAGCCAAGGGCCCCCGAGGAGTCCAGCCTCTGGGACGGAGAGCCGATAAATTCCTGCTGTTTAAGCCAACCCTATTGCGTGGTATGTCAAAGAGAAACTGAGGCATTTAACAAAACTTGTTAAAGTTTCTTTGGACAAAAAAAGGATTCATGAATTGGACAGCAGCAAAGAGAAAATGGTAAGGAGCTCGGCGGGAGGGGAAAGGGACGCTCCTATGGGGCAAATGGTGAAGCAATGAAATGGCTGATGTTAAATTTCTAAGTTATGTAGGGAGTCTTACGAAGTGGAGAGCAGATGTAGGCTGATTAGTATGGTATGCTTGTCTGTTGTAATAAGCCTTTCTACTGCATGGAAACGGGTTTATGAGCAGCGACTGCTTAGCTGCGGTTCTGTAGGGTATGTCCCGCTGTTTCATTTCCTCAGAAAGCTCCCAAAGATGAATCTC
Source organism: Myrmecophaga tridactyla (assembly GCA_004026745.1). NCBI lineage: Eukaryota > Metazoa > Chordata > Mammalia > Pilosa > Myrmecophagidae > Myrmecophaga > Myrmecophaga tridactyla. The sequence goes on along the minus strand of PVIY010027918.1, from coordinate 17,172 downwards.
ACTGGGAAAATTCTTTCTCTGAAAGGGGTCCTTCCTGACAACTCCCAATGCAGGTGGTGGTTTTTGATAACCACTTTTATTTCCTTTTTTATGGGGATGTGTGCGTGTGTCTTGGGGGAGTGCTTTTCTTCTGACTTGTTAGTCTTTTTCTTATTAATATATACTACTTTATATAGTAATAAAATTTTAGCCCTTTGCTTGTGATAGCATTTGCAAATATCTTACCCCTACAATATCTTTTCACTTGTTTGTGCTGTGTTTTTTCTTTTTTTTTCATTCAGAAATGTTCTAGATGCATGTTTTTATTTATCAATATTTTTTATTTTAAGTCTCCTGAGTTTTGTGGTACACACAGAAAGCCTTTCCCCAATCACACATTTTAAATATATTATTTTATTTTTGGGGGGTACATTTATGGGTTTATATTTTGCATGTGTTCAAATGGAAATTTATTTTATTTATTTATTTTTTTTCATGGGCAGACACCAGGAATTGACCCTGGGTCTCCGGCAGGGCAGGCGAGAACTCTGCCACTGAGCCACCATTGCACTGCTTTGAAATTTATTTTTGTATAAAGTGCAAGATAAAGATATACTTACTTTTTTTTCCCAGATAGGTAGCCAATACCATTTGTTGAAAAATCTGTCTTTTCCACATTATTTTAAAATGCTACCATTATCATATATTAAATTCCTGTATGTATTTGAGTCTATTTCTCAATTTTTCTATTCTATTGTATTGATCTGTCTGATTTTCTTTTTCATGATCTGTACCATACTTTAAAAGTATTTTTGCTTTATGATGTATTTCAATGTCTAGCATCGCTAGTTTTCCCTCTTTATTATTTTCTTTTGGGTTTATTTTTTTATGGACATTCTTGCTCATTTATTTTTCCCATAGAAACACTAGAATTGCTTTGACTGCTTTTTTTCTTAATCCCATAAATATTTTTATTGGAACTGTTTTAAACTCTGAGTGATTTGGGGAAAAAATGACATCTTTATTATTTGATTTTCCCTGTTTAGAAAAAATGATTTGTCTTTCCATTTGTTTAACATCATTTTGTTTCTTAGTGGCATTTAAAGTTATTTCATGTAGATTTTGTGCATTTCTTGCTTTGTTTATTCCTGGATTTTAAAATTCCTCAATTTTACTGAGATATATTTATATACCATCCAATGTACAGTGGTTCACAGTATCATCATATAGGTGTGCATTCATCACCACAATCAATTTTTGAACATTTTCATTGTTCCAAAAAATAAAAAATAAAAAGAACACCCAAAACATCCCATATCCCTTATTCCCCCCATTATTGATTTTTTTGTCCTTAATTTTGATTTATCTTTCTATAAGCTGGATAAAGGCAGTGCCAGCCACAAGGTTTTCACAGTTACTTGGTCACACTGTAAAAGCTATATGGTTGTACAGTTGTCTTCAGGAATCAAGATTACTGGATTATAAGTTCAGATATTTACCTATAGCTACTCTAGTACACAATAAACTAAAAAGAGATATCTATATAATGCATAAGGGTGACTTCAGGATAAGTTCTTAACTCTGAAATCTCTCAGCCACTGAAACTTTATTTTGTCTCATTTCTGTCTTCCCCCTTTTGGTCAAGAAGACTTTTTCAATCCCATGATGTAGGGTTCAGGCTCATCTCCAGGAGTCCTGTTCAGGTTGCCAGGGAAATTTATACCCTTTGGAGTCATGTCCCATGTAGGAGGGGAGGGGAGTGAGTTTACCTGCCAAGTTGGTTTAGAGAGAGAGAGCCCGCATCTGAGTAACAAAAGAGGTTCTGACTTTTGTTATAAATACGCCTATGACTCTTAGGTATATTTATAAGTAGGCTTAGCTTCTCCTTTGTAGGAATAAGTTTCACAAGGCGAGCCCCATGGGCTTGGCCTATTAAATTGGGAATCCCCAATGCTTGTGAGAATATCAGGAATTCCCCAGATGGGGAAGTTTAATATTTCCACATTTTTTCCCAGTTCTTCAAGAAGGCTTCGCAAATACATTTTTTATTCACTGCCCAAATTACTCTGGGATATATTGGGGCATCACACTAATCTGTACTAACCAATAAGATCTCACTCCCTATTCAAGTTTCCATGTAATTATGATGTTTGAATAAACTGACCAAGTCAGTTAAATTAGATAGTGTACTACCAAAAATATAGATAAACTTATCTTCCTTTGGTCTCACACGAAAGTTGAAGTTTTAAAACACAGTCAATATCATCCTTTACCCTTTACTCTGATTTACTTCAGTCCTACCAGGACTTCATTCCTATCTCTAATTGAACTCCTTTTCAACTTTTTTAAGCTGTATGGGATAATGCTGACTTTCAGAGCTGCAGAGCTCTAGCTCTGAGTCTCAGGTGTCACACAGACATCCAGAGTTCTAGGTTATGACCTGGAAGTTCCAGGGAATGACCAGGTTATACCCAAAGAGCTCAGCATCTCAGAACTCAGAAATTACTATCACATCTCAGGAATACATATGACTGCTGTAAGAATGTTTACAATAAGCCTTCCCCTGATAACCTATACTCTTGGATTCACTTCTCAAAGTTTGCACATTATAGTTAGTTCATATTAGTGAGGCATTATAATATTTGTCTTTTCATTTCTAGCCTATTTCATTTAACATACTGTCCTCAAGTTTCATTCACCTACTTGCATGCCTCACAACTTCATTCCTTCTTGTAGCCGGTCAGTAGTCCATTGTACATACACCACAGTTTGCCCTTCCATTCATCAGTTGATGTACCTTAATTCCTGGACTTTAAAAAAAATTTTTTTTTTTGCTATTGTACATGTTTTTTTTCCTCCTATTTTTCAATATAACTGGTAGTCATTTGTACATGAAATATATCATGGCTATTAACTTTATATAATACTTTTGTTGCTGGTCATCCTAATGAATTGTTCTTAGTTTTAATAACTTTGCAGTTGATCCTGTTGACTTTTCTTGATAGACTATTAGATCACATTAAATGTATATAATTTTTATTTTTTTCTCATTTTTAGGTTCATTTCTTTCTTATTTTGTTATATTGGATGATACCTTCCAAGTAACATTAAATAATAATTGATATAATACACACCTTTGTCTTCTCATATTACTCTTATTAGGCTAGTTTTTCCCCATTAAGTATAATTGGGGGTTTTGGTTTGAGAGAGACAGATTTTATTATGCTACGGACGTGTGCATCTTTTCCTATTTTGTGAAGATTTTCAACATTTATGGAGGCAATTGTATGATTTTTTTTTTTACTTTAGATCCACTGAGATTAATGGATTTCTTAATACTGAATAATCCCAATGGTGTAAATATTTCAAAGACTCTATCCCTGTTGCTAAATTGCCCTGTAGGAAGATTATGCTGGTTCACAATCCCACTCTAGATGAATTGGAATGCTTAGTGAACATTTACGTGTTGTAAGGTGAACAGTGGCCTTCGGCAGTGAAAAGATGAGAGGGGGGCAAATCTTTAACACTAGTCCTTTTCTGGAGGAAACCATCGGGGTATAAGCACCCCAGATCTTGTAGCACGTAGCATTAGCCAAGAAAAAGTAAAAAAACAAAACAAAACAAAACCATGCACATTAAGGCCGCCTCTCCTATGAAACACTTCCTGTAGGAAGAATCGGGTGTATCATTCAGGCATGCAGAGAAATAAAATCCAACAGAAAGAAAGTATTAACTCATGGAACTTGGAAACCTAAGAGGGTGGAGTTCACTTTAGGAACAGCTGGATCCAAGGGTTGAAACCTTGTCAAGATTGAATTTGTCTTGGCTCTTGGCTACCTTTGTCAACTTTCTGTTTAGAAAGATATTCTCCACATCACACCAAATGACCACTAGCTGCTCCAGGCTTATCTAATCCGTTGTGGTTCTTGAGCAAGAAGAGATATACTTTCCCTCTTAGCATCCAAAATAATTCTTGCAAATTAACCATGGTCCTTCTATGTCATAGGCCACCTGTTTTCCAATCACTTTGCCCAGGAAATGGGGAGTTTTGATTTGTCTGTATGGACGAGTTCACCTGTGTAGTGGGAAAGCAGTTGGATAACAAACAGCTAGGTGCTCACCAAGGGAGATGAAAACCAGGACATTCAAAGAGCTTTCTGGCATTTGATTCAACTTTTACCAAGTGTCTTGATGGAAATAAATGCTTTCTCTCTGAGTTATGCAAATAAGATACTATGATACTTTGAATGTAATGGAATAGGCTCTGAAATTTTAATGTTCTTATCTTCTCTCGACCAGATCATAGGAGGCCAGCATAGTGCCTGTAGATTCTCATTAATATTATTTAAAACCTATTAAATTAAATATACAAACCCTCTGTAACACGGTATTGCTGTGAATTTGACTTATCTATAACGTGTCAGGGAATACTTTGTGATTTCCCTCAAAAATGACAAAGAAAATTAATTGAAATTAATTATTTTTAGTTGATTAACTTCATGGCAATATGCATATACTTAAGAGGTTAAGGATGTTGGGAAAATAAACATTGGTTGAGGAAGAAATTGAATAGAAAGATTTGAAAGCAGAGAACTCACAAATACAAGTGAGAGGTATTTTGACAGTAATGAGGGTATCAGGGGCTGAATTGGCCCTTAAATTGTGTTCATTAAGTATTGTGTGTTTGAGGTTTATTAAGACCCTTGAGAGGAGACTAACAAATATTCAACACAGAGAAATAAAGATGCTCATTTAGGATTATAACATGCCTCCCCTGAGTTTTTTTTAAATGTTATTTTTGACACACTTTTTTGGCATTTTGACATGCTGCTATTCCAACTACAGTCACAGCACAGTACTTCCATTAGACAAAAACAACAGCAATGGTTTTCCCTAAGCGGAAAAGAGTTTGAAGTGAGAGTTGAATTGACTTTCAAGAACTCTTCAGTGAAGTGGAGAAGTTGAAAGATAAGATTAAGATAATATTTATATGTGGAGAGGAGGCCTCTCCTGCCTCCTCCAGGAACGCAGCCTCTCGCTGCCAAGTCGCCGCGAGGGCGTGTCCCAGTGGCGGCACAACCCTGACCTTGACCTTGGGTGCTCTGGAAGACAGAAGACCTCACACAGGTACCGTGTGTTCGCCAGAAGATGGAGGGATTTTGGCTTTTAGCCAGAGAAGAATCACTGAGTTTACCACCTCAGGGTTGTCGTTCAGACAAGCGTAATATAAAGTATTTAGCTCTGAAACTAAATCTGATCCTACTCCTCAATCTTTTCTTTCCATCTTTCTCCTTTCCTTTTTATTTCCCCTGACCTGTCTAAGTGAAAGTATAAAGGCAGAAATTATCAGGACATATACAATATATGGCCAGTCCTGCTGAAGTGGAAATCGCAGAGACTTTGGAGCCTCCTTCTCCCTCTCACATAGTTAGACATGGAGAAATTTATTTACCTTTCTTGCACCTCATTTTCCTAATTTATAAAATGGGGATAATTTTATCTACCTCATAGATTTAAGGTGAGGCTTAAAGCATCTGATACAACATTTGGAATGAAGTAGTTGGTCAAACAGTGTTGGTTCCTCTTTTCTCTTTTGTCCTTTATTTGGAGAAATGAGGCATAAGCATATGAAAAAGTGATTGACAGAAATAGAATATATGCAGATTCTCACAAAACTTCCCACTAATGTTCTATGATTACTTTCCAGAAATCTACAACCTCCATATAGGTTCCTAGGCTAGATACATCCTGAAACCCAGAGGGACCAGCTTCTCAGAACATCAACTAGTTCCATCCCCTTATCCCGTATTATGAACAGCCCCTTCCAACATAGAAAAGTTGGAATGGGCATAGTTCAAATATCCCTAAAGATTGGGAGAAGGATCAAAGGAGAAGGTGGAGTTATAACAGAGAAGATAGGATTTAGCAAATGAGTATGACTGCTGAATCATTATTACTGATGTTTCATTTAGTCTCTAGTGTCTTGAAGCAGCTAGAAGCAAAAAACTGAAATTGTGAAACTGTAACTAACCCATTCCAAACTCTGAAATCTGTTCTATAACTAATTGTTGCGGTATGCTTTGAAATTTATTGCTTTTTTTTGTATATATATATTATTTTTCACAATTTAAAAAGTAATTAATAAACAAGAAAACATCTATTGAACTAAAAGTAACAACAATGACAACAACAACGAGAATGTCCATCTAAACCCTGCCCACCAAGAAAAGCTGTGACCTTGGAAGACTAAAAAAATATGTTTTTGGTGCTGATGCACATCTAATTTATTCACTAGTGGCAGAGTAAAAATTCTTCTAGAAATGGATACAAGCTGGTTAAAAGAAAAATACATTAGAACAAGTTGTTTGAATTAAACGAAAAAGAAAGGGCTAGCTGAAGAGGAGTATATCAATTTTACAGTCACATTGGCTGGCCTCCACTCTGGGTTTTGCTATCTACTTCCTGATGACTTGTTTAAGCTTCCTGTGCCTCATTCTTCTCATCTGTAAAAGGAGATGACAATTTGGGATTGCAAGAGAAGCATTAACTGAAGTAATGAGTGTAAGGCTTGAAGACAGGTTTGGCAGGGGGGCGGTTAATATTTTATACTAACAATACAAAATGCAAATGTGAGCAAAGTTGGCTGTTGGCATGTTTGTGAAAGAACAAGGGCAAGGAAACAGTTTCTAAAACAATTCAGGGCATTTTCCTCTATGTAAGTACGAATTGATGGTTCCAAAAAGTGTGAGGGCATTTGGGAGGTTGCCCTTTGGAAGGGATTTAAGCAATGCCTAGCATCCCTGCTTCTTCTACCTCACCGTAGCTCCGTGCCGGCTCCGTGCCTGATGCATTACTCATACTGTCTTTTTACCCAGCAGTTAACCTTACTTGTCACTGCTTCCGGTGGGAGATCAAGAGCATTGAAATTATGGAGGTGGCACAATAAATCATGGTCACTTCTTGACATGGCCAGACAAAGCAGCTGGAAAGAGGCTCACTGCAATGTCAGCTCAAAGTTGAAATGCAAAGTTTGAACATATCGATTTTCTCTCTCTCTCTCTTTTTATTGTCATCCTGATTTTTCCTTCTTCCCCTGTGACTCAAATGAGTGAATGGGGGGGTGGGGGATGGATTTGGCAGCTTGGTGGGTTGAACCACCATAAGTGGTTTTCCTTGGGTTTTTTCTTTTGATTTTCCTTTTCTCCAAATGTGAACACTGTGACTTATGAATGCAATAGCTGAGCAAAACTAACTTGAAGTGGTGAAAGAATTTTTGAAATCTCAGCCCCTTTTCCAAAGATAAATTTTCTTAGAATGTAAGCTCCCTGCAAGTTGTATCCCCAGGATCCAGCACGTGTCTGGGATACATAGCAGGTACTAGCAAATATTTGTTCAATGGATGTATGACATTCTGCTTTCCAGCTTTCCTGTGCTTACCTTCATTTCTCCTGTTCTTTAGCAAGACCTCTTCAACTCCTAAATATCTTCTTGGTTTAGTCCTTTTCCTACCCAAACTTGGACCCTGTGGTCTCTGACTTTCACTACATACTTGCCCTGTATGAGGGTTTAGATTCCTAACTTGTATCCATTCAGTAATCTGTTTTCTGGGTTCCTAAACCATGCTATTGGATCTTTAAAAATGTACACATTTCTTCCCAGAAAACCACACTTATATCTAAGGAACACAAAGTTTGACCTGTGATTTTTTTGGAACCTTTTGGGAGCACATTCATGGATATAAGATAAAAGCCTTGCTTTATTGTGATTGCCTATTTATTTATCAGTAGTTGCCACCAGCCTCTCTCCTCGCCTTGAGGGCAGGGGACGAGTCTTTCTCCACTCCTATTCACTTTGATTCCCGATCCTCTCCGACAGGGTTTATCACCACCAACTCCTTGAATCTGCTCTTTGGACAGGCTGAAGCTCCCCGAAGGCCACCTAACTGCCAGACCCCACACTCAGTCCCCATTCGCTTGACTGCCCCACAGCATTAGAAATTATGGACCACTCTTTGCTTCTTGGCTTCAGTGTCTTGGCTTCCATGGCTCCATTCTCCCTTATTTTCTTAGCCTTTGCACCATCCCTTCTTCATTTCTTTCTTCACTTCTCTTTGTCTGCTCTACTCTTAAAGGCTTGTCTTTCTACGGGCTCCATCCCTGGCTCCCCTTTTCTCACTCTACATCCTCCTTTTGAGGCATCTCATTTCTGTTCATAGTTTCAACCACTGACCGTACTGATGGCAGTCAAATGCGAGTCCCAGCCTAGACCTCTCTCCTGGACACTCCCCGTTGCTATCTCTATATCTACCTGTGGGATGTTTCTGCTGAGATCTTCTACAGGACTGTAAACTCAACATCCCCTTTGGGGGAGAACTGCTCTTCACTCCTGATGTTTTCGTCCATGGGGAGACCTGTCCACTGGCATGACACATCTAATCTCCCTCTACTTGTTTCCTACCTTGCAGAAGATAATCTTCTCCTAGTTGTTCTTAGAGAGCATATGCTCTTGCTCGCTCTTGGCTTTTAGTGGTAAAGACATTGTACCAGCCAGGGGAGCCTGAGAGGGCCAGTACTCCCGTGATAGGATAGAAAGGATGGTCTAATTCAGGGGCTTGGTATTAGGAAGTTTACTTGCCTGAAAGTTACACTGTAAACTGTAATGATTTTATCTGAAATAAAAGGGATATTTTGTTCTTCTACTTGCTTTCGTCTTTTATTTCTTAATTGGTTCAGACCTCCAGACTTGGAAAAGGCACACCTTCTGGGGGAGAGAGAGGGGAGCTTTCAAGTGCTAATATTATCCCAGCCTGAATTCATCATGTTCTCATGCTTTTTCTCCAAAATTTGCCTCTTCTCTGATTTCTCTTTCTTTCCTCAATGCCAGATTTTCATTGTTCCTCTCAATAGCTTTTCTAGAACTTTTCTAACTGCAAATAAAATTGACTGAAAGTGCCCTTAACCTGTTTTTAATGGAAAAATAGGGAGATTCCACTCCAATTTTCCCAATGTGCCTCAAGAGTACAAAGGAACACATGGGTTATTTTTGAGGGCTTATAGACTTAGTCATTACTGTGGCCCATGATTAACTGAGCAAAATTTCTCTAGGTAGAGTGAGGCAGTAGAAAACAGAGATTCTGTTCTCATGAAGTTTAATATAAGTAGGAGAGTTGCATAGGCAAAAGATACATAAAATCACAAATAATGTCATTTAAAAATCAAGTCCATTCAATAAAATTTGCATGGTATGTGGGTGCAAGGAACTTAGGAAAGAGAAAGATCCATAAAAATAATAACAAAAATAGATTTGTTTGTTGGAAAAATTATTTGCAACTGCTATCAACATATATAGCAATCTCTAGGAAGGATATCAGATTTCTGCTGAGATCTTCTACAGGACTGTAAACTCAACATCCCCTTTGGGGGAGAACTGCTCTTCACTCCTGATGTTGTCGTCCATGGGGAGACCTGTCCACTGGCATGACACATCTAATCTCCCTCTACTTGTTTCTTACCTTGCAGAAGAGAATCTTCTCCTAGTTGTTCTTAGAGAGCATATGCTCTTGCTCGCTCTTGGCTTTTAGTGGTAAAGACATTGTACCAGCCAGGGGAGCTGGCATGATCGGATGGGGATGGGAATGCAGAACTGTCAATCATAGAGAAAATGAAGGAATTGTTGGAGTAGATCAGATGACCTAACTTAACTCTCTGCCTCTTATGTCCAAATGAATTTTTCTGTGCTCTTAGTTTGAACTCTGCCCTACCCCTCTTTAGTGTTAGACACCTTAGCTTACTGTGCAGATATAGACCTGATTTCTATTTTGCTCTATTCCTTCTCAACCCTTATATGCAGCAGGTATGTATCTCAGTCCATAGACAGCAACCATCATATTCTATACTTTATTTAAATCAACATAAATCTGTCATTGAGTCCCTATCCAGGATGGCTGTCTGGAAATTCAATGTCAGCATTACTAAGGCTCTGTACTGCCCCTCCCCCACCCCCCCAAAATGTGCAAGGGATTTGGGTCTTAGACCTGAGCGTCGGGGAAGACCATCTGGCCATTGAAGTCTGTGACCGCAGAGACTCTTACTGTCCCTGCCTTTGCGATCCCTCCTGATAGGGAGGCTCTGGAGGAAGCTGAGGGCTCACCATGCTTAGGTCCATCCCTCTGACGTGTCCCCCAGAGTGATTCCTTATAGGGGCTTACCACCTCCCAGCACTCCCTGGAATGGAGGACTCACAGGCCCATCTCTCACCATCCCCTCGAACATATTCCTCTTGCATCTTTTTCTAATCAGCTTAGACTTTTACAAAAGGAGGAAGCGCCATCGATTTCAAGCAGTTTCTGCTTTCTCTCACAAATTTCTACTGCAAGAAGATAGCAGTGGCTCCTGTTTGGGAAGGGTGGAGGGGAGGAGGAGAGGAAAATTTGCAGTGAGAACACTGGCAAATTGGTCTCAGCAAATTGTCCTTTCACACTCTAGTTTCTGTAGTCCCTTTTTCAAAAAAAAATTTTTTTTGACTCCTCTCTGGTTTTCTCTTTACAGCTGAATAGGTTTCCCGGCCTTATCTTCACCTTCCATCCTCATCAGTCTTCCATTTGTCTGGGGCACAGTTCGAGATGTAAAATTCTCCTTGAACCGATTCATACAGGACGGATTGGAAGATGTGGGGGCCAGGGCACACTAGAGTCAAAAGTTCCTCTAACTATACTCATGTCCCAGGAGACCAAGGACAAAAAGCCAAGAGGATTTGTTCTAAAGGTGTTAGTCAAAGATTATTTCACAAGAACAACCTCAATATTTACTGAGACTCTGGCCAAGATGTTAAGTAAGCCAGTTAATTGATTGTTGAGCCCAGTTTCCACATTCATATTAAAACTCAATTGGAGAAAACAGGACTGCCAAGCAGTTTATGGCCTACTTTATTTCCCACCCCCTCTACTGCTTCCTGATTTTGGTAACTCTATTACTCTGATTGGGAAAAAGTGTTGTCTAATGATATTAAACTGTACAGCCACTGATAAACGGTGACCAGTTCTTGGCTTTCTGCAAGAGCTGGGAATATTAAGATGTCATTAAATATTTTATCTCCCTTCCTTCACGCTACGACTTTAATGCTATATTCAAAGATCATTACTCAGTAAAGCTGGCAAGCCTCCTCCACTTAGAAGACATTCTTTCTTTACAAGAGCATGTAATATTCATTATTACTCTCTGTTGCCTGCTTTTTTCCTGTGATATACAAAAAAAAAAAAAAAAAGGTTTTACCGAGCACAAATTATTTTAGGTAGGCCATATATATTATAGGAAGCTATAAGGAAAAACAATCTAGAGTCTCCAGAAATTTCTATGGAAATAGGTAGGAAGTATTTTAGAGCAAACTTTGTTTCTACAGGTCCTGGTTAATGTGGCAGCCCTGTTGAATTATTAGGGCTGGTGCTTCGAGGTTACATACAACTCTCAAAGAATGGGTCTGTAGGACAGTTAGGTCTTCATCTATTTTGAAAGAGTAGTCAGGGAGCATGCCGCAGAAAGGCGTAAGAAAGCATGTAATAAAATGTTAAGAGACAAGTAACTAGAAGGAAAACGTGTTTGCAGGATAACTCACTGGATTATGTTTCCAAGTTGTGCTCCCTACTAATTGATTATTCATTTATTTATTTTTGGGGCTGCATGGTCCAGGAGTCAAACCCAGGTCTCTTGCACGGAAGGCAAGCATTCTATCACTGAACCACCCATACACCCTGCTAATTATTTTTAACAATGAGAACCATCCGTGTCCTACTTGGGAGGGCTGAGGCCTTGCTTTGATAAAGGTCAGAGGGATGGTAGAAGTGAATTCAGACATCACTGATGACTCTCTCTAATAGAGCCTCCTTCAGAGGCATCACCAGAGGAATTGCTAGCAGGACTTGATATCCAACAGAGGCTCTCTTGAACCGTTTGTTTCCAGTCTCATCACAGATTGTTGTTCTGTCGTGGATTTGGTCACTAGGAAGCTTGAAGCCACATGCTGGGCTCACCTCCTGCAGCTGGACAGAACCCCCTGCTATGCACGTCTGCCTTTGTATCTTATCTCTGGCTTTTACCTACTTCTTATCCTCCTTTGCCACGGCCCTGATTCCCTCAACTATTTTATTCTTTTGTAATGTCTATACTCTTGTAAGTTACCTGAAATCCATTGTGAATAGAGGTGAGGGTAAATATGGGCAAAGAAAGAAAATGAGTTATGGAGTTTCCATTGAGCCTGACAGTTCTGTGTAATAGCATATTGGGGTTTGGGCCTGACGAGGGACTTTTCTTCCTAAAATATTTCATGTTATGTGCTTATTAGGAACTTGTCGCTATTTTTGGATCCCAAAATTGGGGCACATGTTTTAAGACAGGGTCTGACACAATGAAAATAGGGCAGAGTATTTGGAATAGGCCTGCTTTATAAATAGAGGACGAATGATCACAATGTTTGCAGATTAAATAATACACAAAGAGCCTAGGAGGAGGCAGTAAAGCAAGGAAAACAACATTAAGTTTCCACAATTGAAAATGAATTGAAATTTTATTTGACCAGCTATATATAAAGTAATTAAAAAATTCATACCATTAAATAGATACTTGGAATTTTTTGTTAACTAAGCATGAAATGCACATTTTGAAAAATTGGGGGGATTTAATGATGTATAAAAAGAAAAACCAAAAACTAACATAATTTCCTCCTTTGCCATGCCAATAAATAGCACATTAGAAGATGTATTCTATAGCTATTCCCCAGACTCTCAGCTCTGAAGTCTGAGTGCTGTGTGGCTGCTCCTCCTTTTAAGAACAGATTGGTCCAGGACAAATGCAACACCCTCTGGATAATATTAGAGGGGTTTTAAGTCCTCAGGACAAAGAAGTTGGTTTTGGCTAGCTGATGGCAATTTGGCATTTCAGCTGTAATTCTGAATTTTCAGAGTTTTTACTTTAAATTTTATTATTATCTTTTAAACATGGAACAGACGTAAGGAAGCGCCTTTTCTCACCCTGTAACACACAGGGGCTCCACTGCAATCAGACTTATTCTGATGCCCTGTCTCTGGGCTTCTCCTGAGGTTTCTGGAGTTAATGAAGTAAATCAGAATCTCTGAGCTAAAAAGATTTCAGTCACTGGAGGTGGAGAATGCCATATGGGACGAGACGCCCAGATAGGAAAACATGATCATGTGTCCCGACAATGGAAATATTTGCTCAGGTTTGACCTAGGGCGGGTGTGAAAGCCTTAATCCTGAAAGGACGTGGCTTTGTGTGCCTTTTGTTGAAATGCAGTCCTCTAACCTAAGTAACATTTGAAGCAGCGTGTTGGCAATACAAAACATTCGAATAAAAGCGGTGATGGCATTAGTCATGATCCAGCCCTCTCCCCAAATCTTTGGCGATGTGCATGCAAGAAGTGCCTGTTAAAATACATTTAATCTAATCACATCTGGAGATAGAGAGGCGTGTGCTTCTATAAATGTCAAGTTGGGACATAATTTAGCTGGCCCATGGGATTTATCGCTATTGCCAGACTCCCCCCTTTACTTGATTTGGCGAAACAAATTAAATGTAACTCTTTGGTTCTAAACCAGGTAAAAGGGAGAGATTAGAATCTGCAAGTTTCTCATTTGGATGCAATCCTCATGCAGACAGCCGTGATTTAAGGAAGCAGCAAGGTCCACTGTGTGGGGGGGCAACAAGAAAGGACCCCAAATCAGAGTACCCTGGCCTAGCTGATAGCAGCTCCATGGTGATTGTCTCCTAGACAACTTTACTAGCTGTATTACAGGTAGCCGAGGAGAAGTAAATTAAAAAACAAAGAAAAACCGGGACTTACATGTTAGAGGGGAAACTTCTCTTTGTGTGCACCGGCTCTGGCCCTGCATCTCCGCCACGCGAGAGCCAAGGATCCATTTTAAGGCATCTGAGGTGCTTAGATAAGGGGCTCTCATCCAGAAACACATTGGTGTCTGATGCAGAAAAAAGCTGTTTACCGTGTTGAAGGAAAACCGGTCTCAATTATGCTTGCTGCTGGCTTGAAGAGGGCAGCTGCAAAGCACAGTCAAGGGCTGTGTTCTCAACTGGGGCCCCTTTGACAATGTCTGGAAACATTTTTGGTTGTTAAATCTGGGGGGTATGGGTTGCCGCTGATGCTTAGTGAGTAGGAAAGCGTCCTCCCTCCAATCAAAGAATTACCTGCCCTGAAGTGTTAATAGTATCAGTATTGAGACACCCTGATCTATTGCCAAATTTATATTCCTTTTCCTTATATTTGCTGAGCTAAATGAATGAAAAAAGAAAAAAAAAAAAGACCTGTCTCGTTTTTCTAAATAAATGCAAGTTATATGATAATTGAGATATTAGCATTCCACAGGCACTGCGGAAGCAAATTTCAACTGTGTACTCTTTCTAATATATCACTAAAGAGCAAGGCAAAAACATTATCCTGAAATTGCAGAACATACACATTTTTCTAATGACATGAAAGAAACAAAAAGCTTGCAGAGGTCCTATACACAATATGAAATAGACACATTCAAAATTTCAATTTACAGCACCCTAATCCTAGAGCCCTGAAATACATTTCTAGGTGTAGTTACAGTATGTCAATATGTCAATATTCATGAGAATGTATTCCAACTTCTGCATACATGGATAGACAGACCCAGAAGGGAACAATTTCAGTGTGATAGGGTATTGCGTAAAGTGGCTGATGCCTTGGGAATGGATCATTTCATAAAATAGTGCTATGAATATTTTTATTCATTGACAGGCCCCACATTCCTTTGCTTCTGCTGAGCCACGCACATTCCTTCTGCTTTGCCACCGAAGAACTTGCTTGCTGCATAGACAATCTCTACGTAGCATGGCAAAGACTTAAAATAACCCCCAACACCATCTAATCATAATTGTAAGAAAATTCCTATGTGACCATCTTGTATAACTGATTTCCAAAATAGAAGCTTTTTCTCCCTTCATATATTTTGATTTTGCATTTATATTTTAGGCGTTATTTTTATTTAGCAATGATTGCTCCGTAGGATAAACTAGAAATTCATTTAAATGACTGTTGATATTATTCTTTGATCAGACAGAATTTATATTCTTTGGCTAATTTTTCAGGACACTAGCACCTGTTACCTTATTTTCATCCTGTTTCAGTTTGCTAAGCTGCTCAAAGTCAATATCATAAAATGGGTTGACTTTAGCAACGGGAATTTATTAACTTAGAAGCTTAGAGTTTTGAGGCCATGAAAATGTCCAAATCAGGACATCATCAAGGCAATGCAGGACTGGCTGCCGGGGATCCTGAACTCCTGTCTCACATGGCCGTGTCTGCTGGTCTCTCCCTTCTCTTCTGGGTTTCTTTACTTTCAGCTTCTTGCTATCGTGGCTTTCTCTCTCTTCGTCTAAATTTCATTCTTTTATAAATAACTCCAGTAAGAGGATTAAGACCTACACTGAATGAGGTGGGTCACACCTTAATTTAAGATCCTATTTACCAAACTATCCTACTTACAATGGGTTCACACCCACAGGAATGGATAAATTTTAAGAACGTACTTTTCTGGGGTACATGCAACTTCAAATCACCACACATCCTAAAGACAAGTCGGAGTGAAGTATACCTGGTAATTTCCACGCTAACCAGTGTTTCTTAATATTTTACATGGAGAAATGCATAACTGCATTTGCCTTTCCTGTAGTGATATCTAGTAGGGTTCCAATTCTCATGAGACATGGGGCCAATCAAAGGACTCCAATCCATGGAGGCAGCTTAGTGATGAAAAGTAGTGGCTTAGGAATTCTGCCTTCAACAATTAATTAATTGTGTGTATCTTGAACAAGTTACTTGATTGATCTGGGCCTCGAATCTTACAGATGATAGAATTTATAGACTGGAAATCATAATACTTTGTGCATAGGGTAGTTCTGAGGGTTAGGGGTGGCTCAATAAAATGGGAACTTTTGAGAAGATGCGAGATGCCAGTGCTGACTATTGAAGACCATCCTCCATAGCCTTCCTTCCTTCCATTGGTGAGAAATCTTGCTCAGCAGTGAGAGCTGGGCAGTGTCTCCCATAGTCTGGTCTCCTTTTCTTTGTCCACTGGGCAATCAGTTAACCAACTTTTGTTCCACCCATAAGCATGATCCACACATTCTAATGGCTGCTCTCTGCCAAGGAGCAGAAATCCGAGGCCCTTCCTGCTACCAAGTGCTGGCCCATTTTAGTTTCCTTGGGGTTGCTCAAGCAAATACTGACGTGCATTGGGTTAAAAAATGGGAATTTATTTGCTTATGGTTTTGCAGCTAGAAGAAAGTCCAAATCAAAGCATCATCAGGGTAATGTTTTCTCTCTGAAGACTGTGGCATTCTGGGACTGGCTTCTGGTGATTCTTGGTTCCCATCTTGTCACATGGCAATGGACATGGTGGCCGCTCCTGGCCTCTCCCTTCTCTTCCGGGTTTCATTGGTTTCAGCTTCTTCCTTCCTTTGGTTTTCACTCTGTCTGAATTTCATTCTGCTTATAAAGGACCCCAGTAATAGGATTAAGACCCATACTGATTGAGGTGGGCCATATCTTCTTAACTGAAGCAACCTCATCAAGAGGTCCGACTGAGAAATGGGTTCACACCCACGGAATGGATTAGATTTAGGAACATGTTTTCTGGGGTACATACAGCTTCAAAACACCACATGTTCTTCCCCTCACTGATACCCCACCCCCTGCAGACTCTGCGGGCTGAAATCACTACTCTCTATGGCATAGACTGTTGGGCCCCCAGGGGTCATCCCTGTGGACTCTGCTCAATCCAGGGCACCCCTAGGATCTGTTTGCCTTCCTTGTCCTGGGTGGGAGCTGAGTCTTGTTTCTTTCTTTCTGCTGTTACCAGGAATCTGGTGCCCTTGAAAGGTCTGGCTGATCCCTTTTGTTCATTTGTGTCGCTCTCTGCACTTCCAAGGTCAGGTCTCATTCCAGGTCCTCATCTTATATTGGACCAACTGGCCTGGGCTGCTCTGCATTTGGACTTTATATTTGGGAGCTGCTTGTCTCATTGGAAGCCTTTGCTACCAGGTTTCCCTGTGCCATCAGGAAGACCTCAGCCTCCTTCTTCTTGGTGATTAGAAAGATAGCATGTGTTGCATTTCCTTCATGAGAGGTAGATTCACTCTGTGA
>PVIY010027917.1:0-33717 GCA_004026745.1 Myrmecophaga tridactyla | reverse complement strand
ATGGTGAGGCATTGAAACCCTAAATTCTGCCAGGTATGTCTGCAAAGGTCTGCCCTGAGGAATCAATCACCAACTTCCAGTCTGCCTTGAGGAATATGCCATTCAACCTCCACCTGCAGAGATGAACTCTGCTTTGACAAATAAGCCTGTAACCATCTCCACTGGGGAAACAGCCCCCAAAGAGACTCATTTCTCTGTCTTAAAAGCTTAATCCTATTTCACTAGATAAACTATAAAAGAATGCTGTAAAGTGGTTGGCTTCCAAGACACAGGTCTCATTTCTGTCTAAGGACTTATCAGAAGTGTCTTTAGAGTCCACATTCCTACTGACGGTCTTTTCAAAGCATTCCAGGTCTTCTCTATCAAGCTTCTCACAACTCTTCCAGAATCTTCCCATTTAAAGAGCCATCCCAACATGTTTGGTATTTGCAAACTACAGCAGCACCCCACTCTCTGATACCAAAATCTGTTCTAGTTTGCTAGCTGCTGGAATGCAATATACCAGTAACAAAAACATAATAGCTTTTAAAAAGGGGATTTAATAAATTGCTAGTTTACAATTCTAAGGCTGAAAAATGTCACAATTAAAACAAGTCTATAGAAATGTCCAATTTAAGGCATCCAGGAAAAGATACCTTGCTTCAAGAAAACTGATGACATTCAACATTTCTCTCTGCTGGAAGGGCACATGGTCAACATGGTGGCATCTGCTGACTTTCTCGTAGATCTACAAAAAGGGACTCTCTCCAAAATGTGAGGTTTACCCAAGCATGTAAATAGTCAGCCATTACAGAATAAGCAATGATGGAAGATGAAGTTATCCAGAAAGCATTTGTGGAAGGTCCTGTTGTCTGATGGTTATGGTCCCTGCATATTGCATAGAAAACCAACAAGAGTGTTGTGAGATCTGTATAAATGAAACAATGTTAAGGAGGATTTGTGTTGCTCCAGGACTTGGAGAGAGTGAAGAAAATAAAACAGATCTTCGGAGTAGCCTGGCAATTGCCACCTCAATCTGGAGAAGTTGAGTGTTTTCTCCAGAGATGGCAGAGATCCCAGGTGCTGCCCAAATATTTGAAGAGGGTGAAGCTGAGAGAAAGGTGGTCACATGCTTGTGCCCCAATGTTGCAACCCTCATCCCATTATTTGCAGAGAGCAGGGCCACTGCATACGCCATTGGAAAAGGTGGGACTGCCACTTTCTAAAGCCCTGAAGATGAAGCATCATTCTGTAAATGACTCTCAGACTGTGAATTATAATGGAGTTTGCCCTGCAGGTTTTCATAATTGTATGGGTCCAGTGATCCCTGTTTTCCTTTCCTATTTTCCCTATGAAAATGAAAACATGTATCTTATGACTGTCGCTCTGTTCTGAGTTAACTCAAAACAGATAACTTGTTGAGTTTCACATGTAAACAGTCAGAGGAGAATTTTGTGCCTTAGAGCAGATCAGGCTTATAATTGACTTGATGACATATATTTTTTACTGTTTTTTACCTTATATTGTTACTAAAATTATTAAAGCTCTTGTGATCATGTGAGGAATTAATGTATTTTGTATATGGTAAGAACGTGTCTTTTTGGGGTCCAGAGGGTGGAGTGTCCTGGTTTGAAGTTTTTATGTACCCCAGAAAAGTCTTTTTCTCCTCATCCTGATTCAGTATTGTAGTGTGGGGCACTTTGATTAGATTGCTTCCATGGGGATACAATCCACTCAAAATTGTATGACATTTTGATTAGACAGGGATGTGACCCTTCTTAATAAGACTAATGAGGTCTTTATTAGTTAACTGGAATCTTTTAAATGATGAAACTTTTGGAGAGAGTTCGGAGCTGACAGAGTTGATAGAGAGAGCAGATGCCTATACATGGATGCTTGGAATTCAGTGACAAGCACATCACCATATACCTTCCCATCAGATGCTAAGCAAGCCAGAACACAGAAGTGTTTCCTAGAAGAAATAAGTGAAGGCCCACAGACACTTAGAGAGGAAACCATTGGCATCAGAAGCTGGAAACAACAGAATCAGGAACAAGGGCCAGCTATGTACCAGATCTGTCAACATGTGAGGAGAAATAAGCCTTCCTTGAGTCAAAGTATCTTTTTCTGGATGCCTTAGTTTAAACATTTTTATGGCCTTAGAACTGTAACTTTATTACTTATTACCTTCTTTTAAAAAAACATTTCTATTCTGGTATATTGCAACTTTAGCAAACCAATACAGTGTTTCATGGAAATTCTCCCAGTTGGCAGACCTTTGAGCAGTTCACCTTGTTCATTTTTATTTGAAGGATAAATTGTTTGAGTATGTTTGTGGTACTATAGAATGCTTATTCATCATCATTGTATTCCACAAGAATTGATACTGCAAATGAATTTTAGCCAGTGGAATCTTGTTCATGAGATCCATTACCTTTACTCCACTCCTTTCTCCATGATTCTGAAAAAGCTAGATTCATAGAACCATGAAGTGGCTTTTGGAAGACTCAGTCACAGTGTCAGCAGAATGTCAATACCTTGCAGGGCTGTAAAATAGTCTACAGAGTGCTTTATGTGCTCTAAATCACTCTGGACTCTATGGTGCTTTTTCTACCATAACCAGGATTTACAGGGTCAGGTGTTTTTCCTCTAATAACCAGAGATTTACAGGATAATGAATAATAGGATGGAAATGGGAGTGACAGAATTAATTATTACCCAAGTAACACACTAGCAATATTTTCACTTCTTGTCCCTGTAAATTAAAGGATCAAAACACAGGATGACTTCCACTGAGAAACACAACAATGATTCCATTCAGCTAGAATGTAGCACTACCAGCTGGCCTCCTCATACATACATCTCAATCAATAGCTAAAAAGAGAGTTCCTATATTGGCTGTGTGATTGATCTTGCTTACTAAGGGGAAACTGTTATAAGGGTAAGGGAGAGTATGTCTGGAATATAGGAGTGCACTTAGTGCATTTCTAGTTACTTCCATGGCCTGGGATTATAGTCAGTTGCATATTATAGAAACCCAATCCAGTTAAGACTAATAATTTTCTAGATCCTTCAGGTATGAATGTTTGCATCACTTCACAAAGCCAAGGGCCATTGTAAGCTGAGGTTCTTCCTGAGGGTAAAAGGGAATATGAAATGGGTAGTGGATGAAATTAGTTATAAATACTAGCTATGAGCATGGGACCAATTGCAGAAACAAAGACTAGTTCTTGAGCACTTTCCTTACATTGTTATGAAGATAGGTAGATAGATAGATAGATAGATAGATAGATAGATAGATAGATAGATAGATAGATAGATAGATAGATAGATAGATAGATAGATAGATGGATGGATGGATGGATGGATGGATGGATGGATGGATGGATGGATGGATGGATGGATGGATGGATGGATAGATAGATAGATAGATAGATAGATAGATAGATAGATAGATAGATAGATAGATAGATAGATAGATAGATAGATAGATAGATAGATAGATAATGTGCCTAAACTTATATATATGCATGTGTATACAAAGCAATTATCTTTGTTCTCTTCCTTTTCTTACTGCTTTTACCCATTTACCACAAACATAAATTGTATTAGCTTTATGTCATAATGTCAAAGTTATGGGATAAGAGTGAATATTAAAGACTTCCATCCTCTTCTTGAGTTAGGGTTAGTCCATTTTCTACTGTGTATACTATACACAGGATAGTTCTATCATGTTAGACAGAAATATGACTGTTATTGCCTTTATTTGCATATCACATAGAATTTCTGCTTCTACATCAGCCAGCCAACATTTACTAGGAAATTCAATTTCATGTCCATGGGAGTTTCCAACCCAAAGCCTACACTACAGAACTCTGACTTGGCAATCCCCACAGTTACATTGTGTGTCAAATTTCTATAGCAAAACTCTTCACATATATTGGGTCAGTTTTGTCAAAAATCCTCTTACTTTGCAAGACTTCCACTACAAATACCACACAATTTGCTGCTTAAATAACAACAGTGTATTGGTTCATGGTTTTAAAGGTTAGAGGTCAAAATTCAAGATATCAGCAAGGTTTGCTTTCTTCCCAATGTCTATAGTTTTGAAGTTCTGGGCTAGTGCAACCCTTGGGGTTCCATTGCTTATATCTCTGCTTCTTATTACATGGAGATGTCTCTTTCTTCTTTCATTAGCTCTTATTGTTCCTGCAGACTTGTGGCTTCTTCCTGTATGACTTTCTCCAACTTCTGGCTTCTATTGACTTCTCTTCATACAGTCTACAGTAATATTTATTCAAACCACCCTTCTCCTTCATTTGGACAACTTTGCTACTGCAGAAATACAGTAGATATTTCAGGTCCTAGGGGTTGGAATAATAGGTTTGGAGTATGACCAAGGAGCAAAAATAACAGAAACCATTCCCCACCAACACCCGGGCAATACTGAAAACAGATTTCCCTGTCTATGTCCTAGTCTGGACTCTTCCCTCCCTCAGGCCAATGCCTAAAGGTCCTTCTCTGACCTTACCTGCCAACCCCCCATACCTCTTATCACACCATCTAGCCACTCAAGTATAAAAGAGCCTCCAATATCCTCCCCAGGTGAGCTGAATTCTAACCTCAGACCCCTGCCATGCTGGTACCTGAATAAATTCCTTTCTCTGTGATCAGTTTGTCTCCAGGCCTTCTTTGCCCTTAGCATTTTGGTTCCAAAATCTGGGATGTTTTGTTGAAACAAGCTGATCAATGAAGAGCTTCTACCTTGACATTGCTGACCAAGAAAACAACACTGGACACTAATTCTGCAGCCAGGTGAGTCTCGGTACCTCTCCAGAGGCCTATTCAATACAGAACTGTCCCTTAGATATTCAATTTCCAAAAATCCTAGCACTATGTCTGTGATCCTCTCTGGCAATCAGGAACTATCTCATAGTCTTGACCCCTTGGCTCTGCAGACACTTAGTCCCAGGATCAGTCACCTGTTTTCCTGAGGTTGAGGTCAAAGGACATGGGGGTGCCTGTTTCCCCCACCCACCCAAACTACCGTCTGAGGTTCCTAGACTTGCCCATTTCTCTGGGGAGTCTTGGTCCCTCTCTGGAGGATCCAGCTGCCTCTTCATATCTGTCTCTTTCTATTCTCTCCACTCCCCAGGTCTCTAAGACTCACCTCTCCATCCACCATGGGTAGCACTCATTTCATTCCACTTGAGTATACCCCTATATGATGCCTCCTTCACAATATTAAAACTGTATATCTGGGGAGTGATATTGAACAAAAGCACCCCCATACCTTACTGGGCATCAATTTGGCCACAATACAAAGTAAACAACAACAGCTAATGGCCTAAACAGGGTACTTCTGAAATTCAAATCCTCTGAGTCCCTGAGGACTTTATGCAGTGCAAATGGCAAATGGCTTACATCCAGACTTTCTTTTTCCTCCATAACTTTCCTTCCCTCTGCTCTGCAAATCCTGTACCACCTACCAAATTTTATTCCTCCTCCTCTTACCTCCCTTTCTCCCAAGAAATCAGAAAAATCTTCTGCAGAAAAGTCTTCTACAGAATCCCTTACACATTTCAACCCTTTGGACCATGCACCACCACCCTTCCCTCTACACTCCTCAAACTTCCTCTGAACCCACCCCTCTTGTTTGCCATCCTCCTCACCAATACCATCTTCCTCTATCCCCTTACCACAGGCTACCTGCTTCTGTACCCAACTCTCCACCTCTAATGGTGTTTGCTGTCTCTGTTCAGCTACCATCCTTCCACTCCAAGAAGTAGTAGGGTCTGAAGGAATATCTGCAACCATGTCCCCTTTTCTCTCTCTGACTTATGCCAAATTGAGAATGATTTAGGATCATTTTCTGCTGACTCTGCCCAATTTATCAAATAATTTCATACCTTTCCTGCTTCCATGATCTAATATATTAGCATGTCTACATCATTCTCTCCTCCTCTACCACCCCAGAAGAAAAAAATATCACATTTGTGCCACAGCCACATTTTTTGATAATACCCTTCATACCCAAAGCCCCAAATGCCATCTAGCCAAGCCTAATGCTCTCCTTTCTATAGCCCATAACTGGAGTTACCAACCTAATTCTCCTGACCTTGCTTAAATGGCTCATTTCCTAACTTTTATTATTTAAGATATAAAAAAGGAAGTATTTAAAGCAGTAAATTATGATAAAATACTAGAAATCACTCAAAAACCCATTGAAAACCCTACTGCATTCTGACCAGGCTCACTGAAGCCCTCCTCAAATATAATAATGTAGACCCTGACTCAGATGTGGGAAAATTATACTTACATATACATTTCATCTCCCAATCTTCTCCAGACATTAGAAAAAACTTCAAAACTTGAAGATAGGCCATAAACCTCTCAAAAGGACCTCATTAAAGCAGCTTTATGGTTTTTAATAATAAAGATGAAGAAAACAGGCAACAAAGCTTCAAATGAGATCAGGTTAAATATATCTTACTTAAAGCTCCTACCCACTACAGCCAAAGAAGGAACTGCTGCCACCTCCAGTTGCCTTCCACCAGGACCCTGCTTCAAATGTAGAAAAGAGGGACATTGTGCAAGGGCCTGCCATAATCCCTGGGCTCCGCTGGAACCTTGCCCAGCTTATGAAGTCAAGGGCCATTAGAAGTTAGACTGCTCTCAAGGCCTCTGTCTGGAGAGCAGGCTCTGACCATCCACAAATGACCAGAGCTCCACAGAGCACTAGTCCTGGGCCAAGATTACCCTCCCAGAGATCCTGGGAATAGCCACTGAAGATTGATGCTGCCCAGGATCAGAAGACCTGTCATCTCCATCACCACAGCTCAACCCAGGATAACAATAGTAGTTGCAGTACGCCTATCTTTTTCCTTTTAGATACCAGGGCAACATATTCAGTACTAAAGGAGCATACAGGACTTTTAATCCCTTCATCTATCTCTATTGTGGGGGGTGATGGCTTATTCTCTAAACCACTCACTACCCAACCACACCCATACACCATATAAACAATGAGCTTCACCCATGCCTTCCTAGTAATACGAGCATGTGCCACCCCCTTGTTAGGGCAAGACATAGTAACAAAGCTTCATTCCACCACCACCATTCCCATTCCAACTCCCAAACTTCTATCCTTTTCCTTTTATTCCATCCAACCACTCCCAATCATCCCCCACCATCTGTGAGTTAACCCTCTAATATAGGATACTGAACACTCCTTAGTCATCACACACCATGCACCAGTGCAGGTCACTCTGAAATATTCTAATCACTTTCCCAATAAGCCTCAATAACCCCTCTCCCCCCAGCACTATGAGGTTACAGTCTATTATCAATAAACTTTGTACTTTGGCTTATTATGGCCAACAAACTACCCAGCTAATACCCCAGTACTCACAACAAAGAAACCAAATGGCTCCTATCACTTTGTACAAGACCTCAGGTCCATCAATAAAGCAACCACACCCATCATCCCCTAAGCCCCCAACCCACATAATCTTCTCTCTTCCATCCCTCAAAATAGCTCCCACTTCACCACCTTGAATTTCTAGGATGCATTCTTTACAATCCCACTACATCAGTCCTCCCAAGACCTATTTTCCTTCACTTGGACAGATTCCACCTTCCAAACCTCCCAACAATTTACTCCCAACAGTACTCCCTCAAGCCTTTCTAGACAGCCCTAATATCCTTTGCCAAGCACTTGCCAAAGATCTCCCCACCCTAACCCTGTACCCCTCTACCCTTATACAATATGTCAATGATCTTTTGTTATGTAACCCTTCCTTCGACCTCTCAATTTCCCATACTATCACCTTACTCAAGTTCCTACTGGATGGAAGCTACTAAGAGTCCTCCCAGAAAGGTCAGTTATTCAGAATAGAAGTCATATACTTAGGACTCCATCTAACTCCTACCCACAAAGGTCTCACTTCAGATCAAAAAGAACCAATCACTAAATACTCCCCCCTGCCTACAACTAAGCCTGAATTATTCTCCTTCCTTAAACTTGCCAATTTCTTTTATTTGTGGATTCTAATACTTTGGTCTTGAAGCCAGGTCACTCTATAAGGTAGTCTTTGGGGACCCTCATCAACCAAAAGATTACTCCTAATCACTTTCCCACTCTTCCATACAGCTTAAGGAAACCTTAACTACTCCTCACACCCCAGCCTTGCCAAGCCCTTCCAAACCCTTCCAACTCTGATGACTCATGAAAAGGGTTTGCATTATGATTTCTGCATGTGGCCCCAATGTGCAGGCCATAGCCTATTTTTCTAAACAACTAGACAAAACCACCCTTGGATAGCTCACTTGGTTCCAAACCCTAGATGCCAACTCACTACTAATTTGAGAAAGCCCAAAAGAAATCCCTTTATCCTCCCTGATTGTCTACATCTCCCATTCCCTACAATCCCTTTTAATCCACCAACCCATATCCATAATATCTACCAAATGCCTGCAAAACCTACATGCCATATTTCTTGAAAACCCTAATGTTTTTCTACATATATGTCCCTTACTCAATCCCTCCACACTTATTCTCATACCAAATCTCTTTAATGACAATCTCCCCTTTCATGATTGTGTTGAAGTCCTAGATCACTTCATTAATCCCTTCCCAAGCATGACAGATTCACTCCTTCCTGAAACAACCCCTAATTGGTTAACCAATAGTAATTCCATTAATATAAATAACTCAACCCAAGCCATGTATGCCATTGTAACATAAGATGCTGCTTTAGAGAGAGGACACCTCCTGTCAGGCACTACCTCACAGCAGGCAGAGCTTACAGTTCTCACAAGAGCTCTAACAAAAGCAAAAGATCTAGCCAACATTTATGCCAACTCAAAATATGCTTACTATATTGAACACTTTCATGCCCCAATTTGGAGAGAAAGAGCGTTCCTCACCACTATAGGTTCTCCCATTATTAACAGCCATCTTATCCTAAGACTTCTCCAAGAAGCATCCCTTCCCACATGGGCAACAATTTTCCAGTATAAAACTCATCAGAAATAAAACTCCCCAATTACTAAAGGAAATAATCAAGCTGACAGAGAAACCAAGTTCCAAGCCACCTAGAAGACATCCTACACACAGAGATTAGCCCTCCCTATGGCATTGCCTCCTTATACCCCGAGAAACAACTTTCCCTAACCAAAAAAAAAGAAAATCTCCACAAGATGTGTTATTTATTAAAAATGGCAGAATAATCCTCTGTCCAAAAGAAAACCTTAATACCCTAACCATCCTTCAAAACCATTTCCACACAAGCCCCAAACCAGGTACAATAGAGCCAGAGTAAATATATTCATACATACACATATATGTGTGTGTGTCTATGTATCTTCTTATATATAGATAATATTTTTTAATTATATTGTTTGGGGGTATGAACATTTAGAAGATAATCACTGAACTCTGTTTTTATATCTATTTTATGAATTATTAGATTTAAACCAGATAGACTGTTTGTATGCATACTATTAACCACATAAAAATATATTTCATGTATCTGAAGGATGGAATACCTGGCTCAAGGTTCTGTCATATGCATTTTTAATGATTTGTTTATAATATTAATTGTAAAGGCCAATATTTTTCATTTAAAAAATAAGTAAGTTTGATGATAAATGTTCTGTTGTGTGACTCTACTTCATTTATAAACAAAATTAAAGTATTTAAAGGAAATTCTTTATATTACTATTGTTTTAAACATTTAATCAGGCTATCTGGACTACATTCAAGTTTATTGTTATATTAAGGAGGAATAACATTGGACAGAAAGTCTAATATCACACACAGATTTTAATAATGTACCTGGGCTATGAGCAGATACCTTCAGATTCCAAATTCTATTTTATTTATCTTTCACCACTGTGGACTCAGATACATCATTAAATTGATGCCAAAAAATGTATTATGGCCCACATTTTTCTTGTGAATCCTAATCATCCATAAAGAATAATAGTTGATTTCTTCATAAAGATAAAATTTTGTATTTTATTCCTTTCAATTCTGCTTTTACCACAGCTACATAAACACTTTTAGCTCAATCTCCCTTCAGTTAATGTGTATGACAACCCTTCTCCCCATGGCACTTCTAAAATTAGAAAAGAAAATCTTTGGGTTTTCCCAGACAAGTCATTAACACATAATTTTATCAAATAAAAAAATTATAAGTATCTTATACTGTTATTGTGACTCAAAGTATTCAATAAATTAATATAGGTGGTTTGGGGTTCTAATTTGTAAGTGTATTAATTTCTTTTTATTTCCAATTGAGAGACTTCAACCTAAAATCTGCCTTTTCTGACAACTCATTTGAACATTTTTATCCAATTTTATTTTTTCCACTATTAAATGAAAATGTTTTTCTCCTGACATTGGCAATTCTTCTAAGTAAGTGTGACCTTATCTTTCCCAGAGAAATGTTGGAATGAGTATTCCTTTTCATTCCATCAATATTTTACTACAAATAACTTTTCTTCTTACTGTTGGGAACCCTTTCAATATTACAAAGCTGGGAACTTGAATAACTCTGCAAATTTATATATGTATATATTCTATGATATTATAAGCAGAACAATATGTGACCTATGGGTGAAAATACTAAAATACCTGTGTTAAAGAACTAATAAAATCGCAACTCCAAACAACGCTATCTAAGGAATAATAAGTGAAACTTTTATTTTGACTCTTAATTTGTTTAACTATATGACTGTCAAGGAAGATTTTTTATTTTATTCTTTCTAACTTTCATTTTTTTTCCTGTCTTTTTACTCTTAATATTGATTCTTCCATCTAGGTGCAAAGTTTTCTGTTTCATTTTTGCAGAAATATTTTATCATGATTAGTTAAGAATTATAGCATACTTTTTTAGTTGTTAGCCACTGAATCCACAAGCAACAATAAATAAACAAGATTAATGAGTTGAAAGAAAAATAATTTATTGTTTTATTTATAACGTTCTAGTTTGCTAGCTGCCGGAATCCAATGCACCAGAGACAGATTGACTTTTAATAAAAGGGGATTTATTTCGTTTGTTCTTCAGAGGAAAGGCAGCTAACTTCCAACTGAGGTTCTTTCTTACTTGGGAAGGTACAGGGTGATCTCTGCTGGCCTTCTCTCCAGGCCTATGGGTTCCAACAACTTTCCCCGGGGTGATCCCTTTCTGCATCTCCAAAGGCCTGAGCTGAGCTGCGAGTGCTGAGATGAGGTAGGCCGAGTTGCTTGGACTGTGCTATGTTGAGCTCTCTCATTTAAGCACCAGTCAAATAAGTCAAACATCATTCATTGCCACAGGCACACCTCCTAGTCAACTGTAGATGTAATCAGCAACAGAAGACATTCATGTACCATTGGCTCATGTCTGCAGCCACAGAACTAGGTGCTTTCACCTGAACAAGTTGACAACTGAATCTAACTACCACATATAATAATTCTTACCATTCCTACCACATTCTTTGAGAGAATAGGAAAACTTATGGATATTAAAGAAATTAGACTACCCAAAGCCATAAAATAAGCAACTATTTAGTTATGAAAGGACAACATAGTGCTTAGTATTTAAGCAAAAATTTTGAATGAGAAATGAATTTTCAAGCAAATATTATTTCAATGACAGTGTAACTTCTCAATAAACATCTTGATTACTACCCAAGGAGACCTAAGGCAATTGGGATATTTTTAGAAATTAGGTGACATAATGATACAACACATGAAGCTGTGACTATGAGAGCCAACCTAATTCAGAGATTCTTCATTTAAAATCGTTTTAGAGATTAAATCTTACTAATGTAAATTTGCTCTTCTACATTTATTCCAATCTTCTAAGGTAAATATTATCATCTTCATTCTATTGCATAGTAGATTACTGCAAATCATTTCACACAGTTTCTGAAAGATCTAGATTTCTGCCATTCTATTTAATTTCAATGATCTGTCCACTGACACACTACTACCTCGTGTGTTTGGATATAAAATGGAAATTTCTTGGTGCTGTTAATTTTGATTTTTAAAGTGATTTAATATGAAATGGGCTAATAGAATTCAGTGGTAAATTAACTAGTTGACCTGATTTTGGAAATGACATAAGTTGAAGCAATGACCTTAAATTTATGGGCTAATATCCTCTCTGACCAAGGAACATGTGGCTTCTGTGTTTTATCCCAGTGCCATTCCAATGCTAAATCAATGGCTCTATCACTTGAAGAAAAAGATGTAAAAAAAAATCTTCTCCTGAGAATTATATAGAGAAAATTATTTCCAGGAGTACTCTATACATGTTATAATTAAAACAAATTTGAATGACTTTAGCATCCAATTACTTCAGCAATTTGGGAAATGCTATAGTAACATCAAATAGTATAACATTAAGTAATAAATCACTTACAGTTTTCAAATTTAGGAGATGTATTACTATTTTATATTGTTGTATTGAACACTGACTCACTGTTTTAGGAGGTTGTTTAGGCACATCAAATATTCATAACATATAAATATGGAAGGAAGTAATGAGGCAACTGAGCAGTGCCTGAAATTTATGCCATATGTTTCAAACCATATCAATTAAATCAGAAGAGATTTAAAATCTACGGTCAGATTTTGGTGTCTGCTATGACAATGTAAGTGGTACAAGAATTAACCTGTTTTCATAAACAAATCTAAACCTGAACAAAATGCAAATGAAAATTGTCTTCAGTGTTTGGGAAAAGACCTAACATTTCAGTTAGTTATTCCTGAGATAATGGCAATATAAGAGAAGGGACTCATGTTTACACTGCATTTCTGTATGGTTTACAGACTTGAAAATTACAGACCACAAGCAGAGTATAAAGGTCTTGCATATCTGAAGGGGTAGAGATTAGAGTTGCCACCACTGAAGAAATTGGAACAGAGAACATCAGCATCCAACAAAGATGCCCAGATATCAGCACTAGGATTCCCTGAGGTCCTTAGCTGAAGACTGAGAATCATATGTGCAGATGGAGAATCAACAAGCCAAGAAAGGTTGTAAAAGGTATAATAGAAGTGCATTCTTGTCAGAGTTCACAAAGAACTGGGAGAAGCTGGATTTATGCCTCAGTCATTATGAGGAATATCTCCTATTAACTCAGGCATGAAGTTAAGACAATCAAACAAAAAAATAAAAACCACAATGCACACTTGTAATAAATACCATACCCTAAGAATAAGGACAAAACAAAATATCTTGTCCATAACAAATAATAATATAAAGCCTGAGAGTTTCAAAACTCATTGCCAGTAATTTATTGCTTTTCCTAGGCAAACTCTGGATTTCATCTCTTAGCTTAGCATCTCCTAGGGCATTTTCTATCTCCAAGTGCTTGTGCTTCCTCCAAAATGTCTCCCTCTTAAAGGACTCCAGTAAGTGGGTTATGACCAACCTTGAATGAGCAGGCCCATACTTTCATGGAAACAACCTAATCAAAATAATGCACCCAACAATACGACTGTCCCCATAAGATTGGATTAAAAGAACATGGTTTTTCAGCACAGTTCAAACTTTGGGTTCATCTTATATCAGTTTCTACTTTTTTTTCATTAATGTGATTCACATTGTCTTGCTTTGTTTTACAGTTGGTTTTTTTTTTAATTTAAAGCAATACTGTACCTGTACATTATGCAATGATACATTGTAAGGAGACTTAATTGTGCTGTCTTTTGATAAGGGGTATCAAGTTTTGTTTTGGCTGGCAATAATTATTTATTGAGCCTTACACTGAGCTTTTGTCCTAGTCTCAGAAATCCTCCTGTTTATTGGTTCCTCTATCCCTAAGAAAAAGATTTTTGCCCCAGCAAGGTGCTCAATTGAATGTCATACTTGTTGGTTGTTTCTTGCACTGTCTGCAAGGTGTTTCTTTCTGCAGGGCAAATTCTAGGAGTGGAAGAGAAAGATGAGTGTCCTGGGTCTGGATTACAAAGCTGCCTCTAGATAGAGTGGAACTTATAAGAACCATACTGTACACCATAAAATTACTCTACTCACTATAAACAGAGCCAGGGACTCACAATGAGTGCACTGAAGAGATATAGGGAATATGCCAGGGTTTGCTATCAGTTTCAGTTGAATCTTCTTGATTTAGCACTCACCCAGTCTATGGAATGTTTTTTATCTGTTTTCTGAAGTTTTGATCAAGGTGACACAGCCAATTATTTCCCATCATAAGAGGTTCTGTGGGCATACAGAACCCTAGAATGTCTTATGCTGCCAGCTTGGTTACCTAGAAGCAATCATAATAATATTAAAAGCATTAAAATATTTTAAATAGTTCAATTTTATTCCCCTAGAAAAATACTAGCAATTTAATGGAACTAGATGTGGTTAAAGAAATCCAATAGCACTAATAAAATTTAATATTAAATGTTTTATTAACAAAAATAAATCAAAATATCCAGTATTTCAAAATAATACATGAAATAAATTGAAAATAACCCAGAAATAATTGATTTTCAAAGTGTTCTCAGCAGCCCAAATAAATGGCATAATAATTGACTCTATTAAAACATAAGTCCCAATTACCCAATGTCTATAAGAAATCAGTGAATAGTAATAGAATGCCAAAATTATATCTGTAATTATAAGCATATAAAATTTCATAGACAAATTAATGCTATTCAAAAAATAGATTTCTGTATCCCAAAGATATGAAGCACAATATAAATAACAATATAACTAATTTTTCTGAAAAGTGTGCAATTTGTTAACAGCTTCAAAAACACATGAAACAGAATTTGATAGAATTGAAATGGAGGAATATATATATAAATAATGACATTCAATTATTGTCAAGGATAAATTCCTAATAATCTTGAAATATAGGCAAAGTCATGTTTCCTTTTTGTTTCTTGCTCCTGATCCTTCCCCCAAATTATTTTACTATTAGAGATGATATAGTGGAATCCCACCAACAAAGATTCAGCAAGAGGGGGTGCAAGGGTAGTTCAATGGTAGAATTCTCACCTGCCATACAAGAGACCCATGCAGTCCCCTCCCCCAAAAATTCAAGACATGGTGCTGCACTAACAGGATAGTCACATGGAAAAAGAATGAAATGACACCCACCGTACAGCATAGAACAAAGAAAAAGATTCAGGAAGAAATACTAGTCATAAATTTAGTTTTGAGAACTATCCTTTCTTCAACTCTCTTAATATCATTTCAAAGTACAATTAAACTGTATTTCAGTGATGTGACAAAATGGTGATTTTAAAAGAGCAAGTGTAGCATATTGAGGTCGAATTGACACAGAAAATCTCCATCAGTCTCTATTTTGGCTTAAATCCTGAGAAAACTATTGGGAAATTGATGGTGGCTTTTTCATCTCCAAGGAAATTTTCCTCAGTATTACTGAATTTCTGTTCAAGAGAAGAATTCTGTTTCCAAAAATCATCAAATATATAATATATATTTATATATATTATATATAAATAGTTGTTCTAGTTTGCTAGCTACTGGAATGCAACATACTGGAAACAGATTGGCTTTTAATAAAAGGGGATTTATTTTGTTAGTTCTTCAGAGTAAACTTAGAAGAACTTTGCAGCTAACTTTCCACTGAGGTTCTTTCTTACATGGGAAGGCACAGGATGGTCTCTGCTGGCCTTCTCTCCAGGCCTTTGGGCTCCAATCATCTTTCCCCGGGGTGATTCCTTTCTGCATCTCCAAAAGCCTGGGCTGATCTGCAAGTCCTGAGATGAGGAATGATGAGCTGCTTAGGCTGTGCTACATTGTGCTCTCTCATTTAAGCACTAGCCAATTAAGTCAACCATCATTCATTGCAGCAGGCACACCTCCAAACCAACTGCAGATGTAATGAGCAACAGATGAGGTTCACTTACCACTGGCTCAAGTCCACAGCAACAGAACTAGGTGCCTTCACCTGGCCAAGTTGACAACTGAATCTAACTACCACATGCCCACCTCTTGTCAACTTGGCAACTACACACATCACCTTAAACAATATTAAGGTGCACAAAATTCTCTTCTGGCTGCGGACCTGTGGATGTCAAAACAAATTGTCTGGTGCCAGTATGCAAAGGAGGATGTTCACAGGATGCAGGTTTTCATTTCCATAGGGAGAAATTGGAAGAACACAGATGTAAAACCTGCAGGGCAAACACCATTGGATTTCCAAGTCTGAAAGTCATTCATCCTTTGGCTTTAGGAAGTGGCAGTCCCACCGTCTCTGAGGGCCTATGCAGTGGCCTGCCTCTTTCCAAATCAACCTCAGGGAACATCGAGGAGACCACCTCGTGGCTCCACTCTCTCCAGGCATCAGGGCCACCCCTGGGCTCTCTGCCATTTCTGGGGCACATGCTTTACCCCTCCATGTGGTGGCAGCCAGGCTCTCCCAGTACCCCAAGGAGCATGCTACATCTTTTCCAAGGCCTGAGGCTGCACAACGCTTCCACTGCAATGAGAGGGGAGATTCATTCTCACCCTTCAGGCTAAACTCACCCTCTCCATGCATATGGGTGGGCCCACTCTCCTGGCTGAGGTTTCTTGGCTTCATACCTGAGCTTCCATGGTTCTCACTCTGCAAACTCCAATTTTTTTTCCCTTTTGTGTCCTCCTTTGTCAAGATTGGCAGTGGTTCCATTTACACCAACAATTTCTTCAAGCACTCCAGGATTTCTCCATCATTCTCTTCAAGATTCCTCCAAAATCTTCCCCTTAGCCATCAAAAAAACTGTTCCAACATATCTGGTATTTGTAAACCACAGCAGCACCCCACTCTCCAGTACCAAATCTGTTGTAATTTGCTAGCTGCTGGAATGCAACACACCAGAGATGGGTTGGCTTTTAATGAAAGGGGATTTATTTTGTTAGTTCTTTAGAGGAAAGGCAGCTAACTTTCATCTGAGGTTCTTTCTTACGTGAGGAAGGCTCAGGGTAATTGCTGCTGGCCTTCCCTCCAGGCCTCTGGGTTCCAACAACTTTCCCCGGGGTGATTCCTTTCTGCATCTCCAAAGGCCTGGACTGAGCTGCAAGTGCTGAGATGAGGTATGTTGAGCTGCTTCAGCTGTGCTACGTTGTGCTCTCTCATTTAAGCTCCAGCCAATTAAGTCAAACATCATTCATTGCAGCAGGCATGCCTCCTAACCGACTGCAGATGTAATGAGCAACAGATGAGGTTCACGTACCATTGGCTCATGGGCACAGCAACAGAACTAGGCACCTTCACCTGGCCAAGTTGACAACTGAATCTAACTACCACAATAGTTTTGATACTTTGATCCATACCATCAAACTCTTTCTTAAAATTGTGGAGTGTTAACAGCCTTGTATGATTAGCTTATAAAGCTACAGAAAATTGATTATATTATCTTCATTACTGTAAAATTCATGAGACATTTCACATGGTTATATAGAGAGGAAGTGAGATTTTAGCCATTAAGTTAAAACTGATTTTCATTTTCTTCCCTCATGTTACATTAAATAAAATATAGTACACTAAAATAATGAAATAAGTCACACAAACATTGCTTGGTTAGTACAACAGTATGTCTAATATGTAGATTAATTAAGTGAAGTGCCAAAATTTTGTTCCTGTTTTTGATACAAAAATAACCGTTCATCAGTTGATGCACCTTCCTAGGAAGAAGTTGGTTGGGCTGTTCCAGCCAATGCAAAATACAGGATTTGTGGGCTTTACAAACATCTCATGTAATATAAGTCAAACTGTATCACAAATATAAATAAAATCAGAATGTTGCTGAAAATACAGTGTGCTAAAAATTTACATGCATGACTATACCTAAAAATAAGCATTATATGCATAAAGGAAAATAATTGGAAGAAAATATATCTAAAGATTAACATTTCATTTTTCTCTTTCAATTTTCTTGTATTCTAATTTTTGCGCAAAAATGAAATGTCATATTTAGTGAGCCTAATAAGTGACAAACTATATTAAAGAGTTTGAATTCTACAATTAAAATGGCTTATCCTCAGAGAGGTACTGGCAATATCTAAAATTTAATCTTAATTAATGGAAAGCCATCCTCTTACTTGTTTATTTAAAGATTTGAGTCATCCTGGCTTTTTTTCTACAACACTTGCCTCATGTTCAGTCTATCAGCATATGATGATTCTATGCACAGAATGTATTTGGAATATGACAATTTCTCAATACCTCCTCTGCCATGACCTTTGCCCAAAATCCGTTATCTGTGTTTTTAAATGATTGATGAAGCCTTCTATATTGTTTCACTGTTTTCTACCTTATTCCCCTTGAGCTTTATGTAGGAGAAAGATTGACATTAATAAAAAAGTAAGTTGTATCATGCCACTTGTTTTCATATCACCTACAAGATTTCCCAACATACCTGGAGCAAAATTGAATAATTTTATAAGAGCCTTTTTATCCAAATTGATCTTACCTCACACCCTTTTTTAAAAATATCTTCAAAATTGATCACTCAGGCCCTAAAACTGCAAATTCTAATGTATCAAACATTTGAATTACCTTCCAAAAGCAGTGGTAACTAATTTTCTAATAGTCTATTTTTTACATAGTTTCTTTTTCCTCACTTATTTCCACTATTGACAATATAATATCCTTTACTTCATTTGATATTTTCTGGAGGCATGTTAATGTAATTAGCAAAGAAGAAAGATCAGTTTGTTATTTCATTCTATATACTAAAGTGCTTAAAACAGGTACTCTATAGCTAGGAAGTTTAGGTTTGACTCTGGTGTTTTGGTTAGCTGCCGGAATGTGACATGCGAGAACTGAAGAAGTTTTTAAAATGCAGAATTTAATAAGTTACACATTTACAGTTCTAAAATTTCCAGACAAAGACATTTAGGGAAAGGTACCTTAATTCAAGAAAAGCCAATGGGTCAGGAATACCTCTGCCAGCTGGGTAGTCACAGGGCTTGCCTTTACTGGTCCCATGCTCCTGGGTTTCACTGCTTTCAGCCTCTGTTCCTGTGGGGGTTCCTCACTTTGCTTCTCCTGGGCTGGCTTTTATCTCCTGGCTTCCCTTGCCTCTCTCCAGGCTCTGGCTTGCTTAACATCACATAGTGACATCTGCTGGGCTTCAAGAATCTCCCAACATTCATGTCCTCTGTTCTTCAAGTATTGGCATCTATATCAACTCTGCTCTGAAATTTATGTTAGCTCTGTCCTTTCTGACACTCCAAAATTTTTCCTCTTTTAAAGGGGTTCAGCAAACTAATCAAGACCCATCTAGAATGGGTGGAGTCACATCTCCATCTAATCAGAATATTACATCCACAATTCGGTGTGGCAAATCTCTGTGGAGATAATCTAATCAAATCAAAAGTTTCCAACCTACAGTATTGTACTAGGATTGAAAGAAAAGGTTACCTCTAAAATATTTGATTAGGGTTAAGACATGGCTTTTCTGGGGCACATCATATTTTCAAGCCAGCACACCTGGTA
Organism: Myrmecophaga tridactyla; assembly: GCA_004026745.1. Taxonomy (NCBI): domain Eukaryota; kingdom Metazoa; phylum Chordata; class Mammalia; order Pilosa; family Myrmecophagidae; genus Myrmecophaga; species Myrmecophaga tridactyla. The sequence goes on along the minus strand of PVIY010027917.1, from coordinate 14,283 downwards.
TCACTCTTAAGAGCTACATGAACTTGCATACATTTTTTAGAGTTGAATTGTTTCTATTTCCTCAACTATGCTTATAGGTAATTATAGAACCACCACTTAAAATTGTTATCAGGATAAATGACTAAGTTTATGTAATACATTTAAATGCTAACAATTGCTGCTATTCCTTATTACTTGATTGAGCATTCATTTAAAAATATTTTCTCAGTAAATAATATATTCCAGGAATTATGATATGGATCTGTGGATAAAATTATGTATACTTATAACATAATTCTTGTCTTTATGCAAATAACAGGGTCACTGAACTGGTAGAGATAGGTATTAATCAAATACACCCAACAACAAATATTAAGAAATGACTTTACCATATATGTAAATGTGCTGTGCCATGGAGCCTGGGAAATCAAGGAATTCACGGTTGAGGGAATGATCATTAAGTTGGGAAATGAACAGTAAAATGTTATTAATCTGAGAGTAAAATAAATCATTATTCTTGTTTAACTTTAATAGAGAAAATCATTGGAGACTGTTAGTCTTAGCATTTAAATTCTACTTTTAGGGAAAAAATGGGGAAAGTGACTAATTTGACATCCATTTTTGGCTTATATGGTGAATGAATTATTGATCATATGTTTCTAGGCATAAGAGAATACATCCGTGTTCCTAGTGCTCACATCTTCTTTACCCATGTAAAGATTACTTGTGGTTAATTTGAAAGAAAAATTAGACCAAGAAACCAGAAGACCAACTTGATTGAAACTTTATATAACAATTTGAAACAGTTATTCGAATGGTAGATATGTAAAAATGATCCTGGTATCCTGCAAAACTTTTAATTATTTTAAGAGATAGATACATAAAAATAGTTTTGAAGTCCCCCCCCTTTTTTCAGAAAATCATCTCAGCAGATTATAATCAGGAAAGTAAATTTTAACACACTGTGGCTACAAGTAGCTTAATTTTTTATGAAACACCATGTGGTCCATATTATAGTCAGAGTTCTGTCTCTGAAAATTGGTTTTTTGTTGATTTAAGAGGAAATTTGAATATATATTTAAACCATTTTCTGCTAGGAAACATGTTTGTTCCAGTAAAACTTTCAGAGTTTTCTCTACACAATTGATTATAAACTGAGGTCCCAAAAGTTATTGGATTGAATCACAAACTCAAAATTAATAATTATGCCTTTCATTACTTTGTTCTGATTGGAATAACCTGGTGGAGTTCTAGGACAAGTATCATCATTGAGAAAGCACTGAATTTCATTGCAAGAAGTGTTCATTTCCACTCCACAATTAAGGACTTTCAAAAAACCAATATTGGGTTTAAAATAAACAAAACAGTATAAATAAGGCAAAACAGCTGTGAATTGTGAATTGAAGGGCTATAAGATCATGTCTCAGAGATTTTTTCACAGCATAAATTTAGGAATAATGATACATGGAAGGTCATTTCTAATAGTTAACAGGAATAGAAACAGAGAAAGGACCCAGCAACATAGGAAACTTTGATATTAAGCTCACTTTTAAGATCATACACCATCTGTACATGGTACCCAGTTTCAAGTTATTCTTTATGCTATACTTTTATTTGTTTTTTCCACAACCTTAATTATACATTAAATATATAGTATCATATCATCACAATATATTTGGGTAGAGTTTCAGAATGGATCTAATCAGTTCGTGGGATTGGACAATGTCTCAAACATTGCAAACAGGAGCTCCAGAAAATGGATTTAAAAATGTGATTACCCAGAGAGCAAGGAACTAGCTTTTTTGGATTTCCTTCCCAGGGATTTCAGAAGAGGAATTAAGCTCAAAATGAAAGCTAAACTTACTATAAACAATGTCAGACATTTGAAACCCAAAGACATTACTGTTAATTATAATGAATGAAAATCAAATTATACAAAACTATCCTTATCAATATAAATTAAACAATGGTTATATAATACAGATAAGTGAGCATAGTCATAGGCATATAGCTGATATGATTTATGTAATATAGATATTAATATTATATAATATAATATATAGTATAAATATTATATATATATTATATGATTCAATGGCAGGTGTGCTGCTTTGAAATGATGTATGTACCGTAGAAAAGCCATGTTTTAATCCTGATCCCATTTCATAAAGAAAGTCATTTAAGCTGTAATTAGATCATCTCCCTGAAAATGTGGTTTAATCAAGAGTGACTGTTAAACTGGATTAGGTAGAGGCATGTCTCCACCCATTTGGGTGGGCCTTGATTAGTTTCTGATGTTCTATAAAAGAAGAAACATTTTGTAGAATAAGAGATTCAGAGAGAGCAGTGCAGAAATGACATAGCCATAAGAAGCAGAGTCCACCAACCAGCAACCTTTGGAGATGAAGAAGAAACATGCCTCCCAGGTAGCTTCATGAAACAGGAAGCCAGGAGAGAAGAAGCTAGAAGATGATGCCATATTCACCATGTGCTCTTCCAGATGAGAGAGGAACCCTGACCGTGTTCACCATATACCTTTCCAGATGAGAGAGAAACTCTGACTGTGTTCACCATGTGCCCTTCCACTTGAGAAAGAAACCCTGAACTTCATCGGCCTTCTTGAACAAAGGTATCTTTCCCTGGATGCCTTTGATTGGACATTTCTATAGACTTGCTTTAATTAGAACATTTCTCTGCCTTAGAACTGTAATCTAGCAACTTATTAAATTCCCCATTTTAAAAGCCATTCCGTTTCTGGTATATTGTATTCTGGCAGCTAGCAAACTAGAACAGCAGATCTGATTGTTTTCTCTGAAAATATTCTGAGATATATGAACACTATTCTCATATGAAGACATTTTCTCCCCTAGTTTCTGATCATAGAGATATGGATTGAGCTCCAAATTCACTCAAAGGTTTTTTTTCATTGCCCTGTGAACATCATTTTTCCTCAAACATAGATGATGGGATTCAGTCTGTGAATCAAAATAGTGTAGAATATAAAAACTATCATATCACTGAACGTGGCTTCACATACAAGAAGAAGATTATCTAATAATAATTGACATTCCAGTTATATAGATCCATGTATAGAAAATATTTTTATATCCCTTTGGTGGAACACATTTTCAGAATTGCCAACAGAATGAAGTGATAGGAGACCATGGTACAGTGGTTTCTCAAAAGTAGCCACAAAGTAGAAGAGTAAAAGCTGGTTGATGTGTCAGAACAATAAATAGTGAGGAGTGGAGGGATGTCACAAAAGACATTCTAATTTCATTGTATGTAAGAGAAGTATAAAGTAAAAGTAGCTACTGTGTTTAAAGCAGCACGCAAAATTCCACCAACATAGAGAACAATGATGAGTAGCATATAGACAGTGGGTGACATGTTAACTGAATATGGGAGTGGGTTATAGATTCCTACACAGTGATCATAAGCCATAGCAGAGCTGTAGTCCCACAGATAACAAGTAGAAATATCTGTTGTATACATTTAAGAAATGAAATGACTTTATCCACTGCCAAGAAAATGTCACTCCAACATTTGGAGTGACAACTGAAGAATAGCAGGGATTGAAGAATGACAACACTATCAGAAAACAACGTAGGAGGTGGTGGACCTGGGAATACCCAATGATGAATAAAAGCATTTCAAATTTCCTATCAGAGTTAAAAAGTTGCTAGAAATAGAAAAACTGAGACTTTCAGCTCAGAATTATCTGTGAAGCCTATCAACATAAGCATGCTGATTTTAGGCACATTTTCAACAGAATGCAGTATGATTCTATATCTGATGGCATCTGTGGCATTTCAATATACATTTATAGGTGTACAGGACAATATCCCCTGTAAAGAGAGTCCATCCATATATCTTCCTGTTGGGTTTTAGAATGGAAAATGATATGCTTGGCAGTGATGAAGTAGTAAATTTCAAAGTTGTGCCCAAGTGAATGCACTTCTCTGTACAAAATAAGTATGTCAATTGTTTCATATACTTAATTGCTAAAAGAATAATTAAAAAACTGCCAAATTATGTGGTTTCTTTCCTAGTTAATTTTATGTTAAATCTTCTGCCACCTGTTTTCCTATAGCATCATTTTATAATTCACAAAGACAAATGAATATCATGATTTTAACATCCAGTAATGCTATAGAGGAATGTGTACACCTTAGTGCTAAACTGAAATATGCTACAATTTCATGAAATGCCTACCATTAATGGTCATAATAATAAATGGGAGTAGACACATTTACATCATTTACCAGGGACACAGACTATAAAATTTCTCAAAGAACTGATGCAGATTCCCACATGTATCCAAACACAGAGAACCAAATCCACAGTGACCCATGGCAGGATTTAAAACACTGGGCATGATGGAATACAAAAGTTCCCCAAGGAGGTGCTAAAACTAAAACTGCATGTTTGTGTAAATTCATGCGTCTTTAAAATCCATTTTTATATAAGCTGAAATGTGATCAATATTTGCTTGCATATTTTGTACATGACATATTTGCTAGAGGCTGGAAAGGACACAAGTATGAATAAGCAAATTCTTTTCTCAAGGAGTTTGCAGACCTATTGGAGAGGCATAAATATAACAAATACCTATACACATGCACATATTTTATTTTAAAAGAACTTCATCAAATTTATCTTTGATTCCTTGCAATCTGTATTACCAATATGATGGCTCATCTTAAGTGCTTTGATCACTACACAATGATTCATGCACAGTAAAGAAAAAAACTGAGATATACACTGTTTCTAATGGTCATGAAGTAATGATGTCTGGTTGAGTCCATTCGTATTAGTTTACATTGAAAAGTAATTCTTCAGCTCTGCAATTCTCTCTCTCACACACTTTTTTTTTTTGCATGAGCAGGCACTGGAAATCAAATCTGGGTCTCCAGCATGGAAGGTGAGAATTCTGTCACTGAGCTGCTGTCACACCACCATGCAATTCTTTCTTAATGGGAAAAAAATCTCCTTTTAATAAAATAGAGTCATCATTAACAAAAGTTTACTGTTTGATTTAGAGAAATTAAAACCTCTCCATATACTCCAAATTGCTTCAAGAATTATTCTACAGCTTGTCTTTCCTTTATCTACAAGCACATGTCTAAGTCTTTGAAGTTAGAAAGTCACATGTAAGTAATTTGGATATTAATCTCTGCTGTTTTTAGTAGAAAATATTCCTTATTTTTAAAAACAGATTAATTTTCATGTATCCCCAAATCAAAATTATGTCAAATCACATAAAAATGATCAAATTTTAAGTACAGCAAAATGATCTTAAATTATTGGGATTACATAATGGCTCCACTAGATCTTGCACCTCATTGAAATGACTGAATCTTTTCCCTGGGTATTATATTTAGTTAGTTCTACACACTTTCCTGCTTTGCTCTCAGGCTATCAGCAATCATTTCTTCTCTTTGTAGTTATTAAACTGCTATTAAAGGTTAGAATTTTTTCATATATAACATATATAATCCACACAATAACATGCCAACTAAATAATAAGCAAAGAAGTCACAGAATAGAGAAAATATTTGCTAGACAGCTATTTCACAAAAATTATGTATCTATAATATATGAGTAACAGTCAAACTCAATTATATGAAGATAAAAGAAAAGGAAAAAAATTTAAAATGTGCTAACACTTTGACAAACTTCACCAAAGAAGATACATGAACAGCATCAAAGCCCAGAAATAGATATTCAATGTCACTCATCCTAGGAAAATAAAATTTAAAACCACAATGTAATTTCATAAAGCTATTAAAATGGCTAAAATAAAACTGTGTAATCATAACTGATAATACAAAACACTCGCAAAAATGCAGAGCAATTGAAACTCTCAACTGTTATTGGTAAAAAGGCAATATGCAATCACTTCAGAAAAAATATGACATATGACTCTTTCTTATGAAGTAAAACCACTTACCTATGATCCAGTGACCTTACTCTTTATAGTTTACCCAAGAAAAATTAAACATATGTCCAATGGGAGACCCTAAATGCCATAATTTATATTCCATAATTGGAAATAATCCACATACATGTCCATCAACTAATGAATGAACAAACTAACTGGGGTACATACATACACAGGAATACAATTTAGCAGTAAATAGGAACAAACTATGGATATATTCCAGTACATGGATGGATCTCAGATATATTATGCTGGGAAGAAAAAGCCAGACTCAAAATGTTACAAACAATGTGATTCCACTTAGATCACATTCTGAACAGAATAAAACTATAACAATAGAGAAATATCTCTGATAGCCAGAAATGGGGGTAAAGGGAGGTGACTGACTACTAAGTGGTTGAGGGCAGCTCTTTGGGTGTTGGATATGTTCTATAAGTTAACTGATTGCACAGATGTATATGTTTTTCAAAATTCAAATAACTAGCACATGAAAATGGTGTATTTATGCATCTACATTTAAATAAACTTAATTTTAAAAACTACTTGTTACATAAATCACCCTTTGCTTCCTAATAAGAGGAAGCATAATTGGAATATAGTGACTAGAAAACAGTATAAGGGAGTCTTCTATATATTTCAGCAATGCTCTGCTTCCTTGTCTTGGTCCTGTTTACATGTTATCTTCAGGTCATGAAAATTCATTATGCCTTACACTTATGATATTCAGGCTTGTCAATATGCATATTATCTTTAAAAACCAAAGGGAAAGATTTTGTTTTAATTTTTCTAATAAATTTTATAAAACCCTATTACTTAGATGCTCTTTGAATCAGTCTTATCATCATACTGATTTCTCCTACTAATAAAGTAGGGTATACATTTTGCCAAGTGTCTATTTCAAATTTGAATGACTCAACATGTTTGCATTTTGAAAATGATAGTTTAGTATTTTTAGGTATGTTAGCTTCCTCAAATTTTAATTATCTTTCTTATTTCAAACTGCTTTTGCATCACATCTGTCCTCTCTGTTTTTTCTTTCACTAACTCTGCTGTCTATGCTGGCTACTCACTCTTGTATTTTAAAATTGTTCTTGTTTCCTGTTTTTCTTTGGTTTATTTTTAGTTAATTTCTGAGTTCTTATCCTCCTGATGGCTATCAGCATCATTTCAGATCATTGTCAATTGCTTGAAGATTTACCGATCATTTTATTTCTTTTAGCATTTTACTATAATAAATTGTTATTCATTTTTCTGCCATATGTATTTTCTGACACCTTCATCTTACAGTACTTCTTTCCTTATTTACACCTGTCCTTCCAATGTTTCTGCCCTACTTATTTTTCTTCTGCCTGTTTGTTTGAGTTTGATTCCATTTTAGCTTCAGAATTTGCTTCTTCTTCTCCATCTCAAATAGTATTTACTCAAATTTCTGGTAATCTTCATTGTCTGCTCATCCTTTAAGCTGCATCACAGAAAAGAATTCTTACTGTCATTTTGCATCACTACTCATGCAACATGATTTTGGCTTCAATGTCACCTCATCCTAGGGCCCAACTATACACCCCTCTAAGATATTGCCAACCTCCACCACTCTCATAAATGATCCTGAGAGTTTTTATAGCCCATAGCATCTTAATTTTTGTATATCTCTTGTTTTATTGGTTATATAGACCTTCAAGAGTATTTTTAATACATAGACCATCAGGAGCATCTAGAGAATTGAAAAAATAAAAAATATATATGTTGGTTCTTGCTTATCTACCAATGTTAAATGCCTCTGTTTGAGTCTGAGCTGTGTTGGTGTGTGTTTATGTTGCTAATTCTTCTGAGTATACCAAAAGTCTTCAAAATTCACCATATTACAACACTTATGAAGACCTCCAGAGCAAGATGCTTTATATATATATATACATACACCTATGTCAGTTTTGGACTTCTATTATCACTTTGTATATAATTCTTTGAGTTAGCTCAAAAAGAATACCTTATTCACAGCAAACACAGAACTCCATAATTTAAACAATAGGATTACAATGAATTTGAGTCACTATAAACCCATGTGCTATATTCTGCATAAGATCTATTGCAGTGTGACATTATTATATTTTTTCAGATTTACTAATTTTTTGTAATGTAATATGGGTTACATTGCAAGGAGGGGGACAACAGCCTCAGAGAAGTTAAGTGTTAGCCCACTTCAGAGAGTATGATATATATTGTCTCATATCTTAAGAATTAGTATATAACTTTTAAAATATATTTATATTCTAGGCTTCCATATTTTTTTGCATGAGCAGGCACTGGGAATCGAACCTGGGTCTATGGTATGGCAGGTGAGAACTAGACTTCTATCTTAAATAAGAAGCCAAAGAACTTTATTCATTCCAAAAATGTCAGGATGTAGTATATTATTCCAGTATTCTTTACTTATTATTATTGAATAAATCATAATACTGTTTGATTAGAAGCAGAAGGCAACTGGATCATATTCTGGTTGTGACATTTCTTGTGGGTTACAACAGCCATGTAAATGGATATAAACCATCTAAATAAACAATATTCATAGTGTAACCTATATATGCATCTGCATTGTCACAGGGAAGATGAAATTTCAGATAATTTGATGAATATTTTAGAAGATAGAATGTAAAATGTCAAGTGCAAATATGATATGAAATCCTTGGTATTAGTGCTTTAATTCTTGCCTATTGCCAAAGTGCCAAGGAAATATCCCTCAAAACCAGATTTGTGTAGAGTTCTACATAATTGGAAGTCCATTTTTATTGGAAAATATTTTTTAAAAAATGTAAAATTCATGTTTGAAGTAGTAATTAAGAATGTTCCAATCAGGTGGATGCTTTCCTTGACATACGAAAGAAGGAATCCCAGTACAAAGTAAAAGCAAGTGAGGTAGGGTGTAAACTTAAATAGTTATGAAAACTTATCAATAGAGGCCAAGAAAACTCTAATCTTGTGGCTTATGTTTTGTTATAATGTGGAAAACAAACAATAATTTTTAAAAATTGTTTTGTTTGCTATGTAATCTGAAAGCCATTTCAGATTGCTTGTGTTTCATAGTCTCTTTATGGTAGTCTCTTTTGTTCATAGCTATTTTTCCTCTTGTATTAATGGCTTTAAATATATATATATGCATTAGAAATAAGGATTTTTTTTCTTTCAGATGGGGGAAAAAGTGGTTGCAAAATAAAGCCATGGTACAAGAGGAAGTAATACATAACCACGATAGGAATTGCACAGGGAGAAAAACCTGGAATTCAATCTTAGCTCTGGTGCGTATTAGCTGGGAGAGCTGCTATAGACATGAAATAATGCAATAAATGATAGCTTTTATTGTTTCTCTTCTTTGCAAACTTTGTTTAATTTTAATGTTGAGTCTGAGATACCTGGGGTTTTAATGTTTTGAGTATAATATTACGTTCATCAGCCAATATTTGTATTTAAGAAATATATTTAATAATAAAAGACCAATTACATGAGTCTCCATTTATAACCGAGATTTAAATACACAAAGGAAATTCTTTAGATAAGTATGGTTTTATGCATTTAATTAGTCTGCTTAACCTTCATTATTGTGCCTTCTTTGTCATTCAAATGTGTTGTTGCTTTAAAAAGGAGTAAACTTTGGACAGAAAGTCTAACCTCACAGAGCTTTTAATCATAGAAATGGGTCATGAATGCATATTTTCAGATTCCAAATAGAATTCATATTCTACTTCCCATTTACCACTATTGAACATCATTGAGCTCATGATAAGCATTGTTATGTGGATGATATTTTTTGAGTCCTAATCACATTTAAAGAATAATAGGTTGATTTCATTATATCCATCAAAGTTTGTATTTTATTTCTTTCAATTCTACTTTTACGTCCTCTGCATAAGCATTTTTGTCTCAACCTCCCTTCAGCTAATATTAATGTCAATTCCTCCCATCAAGGCATGTTGAAAACAAGATTTAAAAGCCTTTTGGTTCCAGCAATCAGGTCATTATACACTTTTTTAATTAAATGAAAAATTTTAAAGTATTTTATAGTGTCATAGTCACTCAAAATATTTTATAATTATAGTATTTGGTTTGGGGATTCTAATTTCATTTCATTTACTTATTTCTGAAAGATTTAGGAGGCAAAAGGGTGAGAAATTAGAAAGGTACACCAGGAAATTTAAAGTGGGGGGGTTATTTCTGCGCTCCCGGGCAGAACTCACCAAACCCAAGATGGAGGGAGGTGAGTGCGCATGCAGGCTTCGGCGTGGGCAGCTTTTAAGGATGGAGGTCAGGTGACATCCAGAAGGGGCAGTTCATTAGTTCCAGAAGTCAGGTTGGGAGGGGTGACACAGCCTCTGCAGCTCCAGTTGCAGTGCCCTTCCCCATTCCCCCGACCTAACATTCCAGCCTTTTTGTGATCATAGGGTGCTGAGATCTTTCTGGCTACTTCCTGCTGTAATGGGGTGGTGTGGGGTTATAGGCTGGAACCATCATGGCCAAGGGAGTGGGGAGGCTGACTGTAGGAATCTGGTGAGGAAGGCAGGTGATGATAATGATGCAGGAGCATTTGGTTGACTGCTACCTGGGATAGTTCCTTTATGTGTCCCTGAAGGAAGTTGAGGAGGCAGGGAGCTAGAAGGAAAAAGAGACAGATTAGGATAACTGGTCCTAGTAGCAGGAGGAGCCATGTCACCAGAGGAGAAGAAAACCAGCTTAAGGCAGAGTTGGTTCCTTGTTTTCTGTGGTAGAGATCATCTCTTAGTTTGTTTAGGGTTTGAATATTTTTTTCCACCAAACCCAACTCGTTGACATAATAACTACATTCCTCTTGGAGGAATATACACATTCCTCCTTTGTCGGCTGCCAGCAGGTCTAAGGCCCATCGATTTTGAAGAGTTACCTGGGCTAGTGAGGTGAGTTGGCATTGTAGAGAGGAGAGGGATTCTGATGTTGATTCCAGGGCTACCTGTAGTCAAGTTTCAAAGTTTTGAAAGGTTAAAATATTGTGTCCCAGCAACCCACCCACTGTGGCTGAGGCTGCAACTGAAGCAGTTATGCTGATGCCTACTAGGATGGGAAGAAAGGAAGCCCTTTTTGAGAGAGGAGAGGGCTGTAGCCAAGTTTGTTCGGACTCCCCATAGAGGGTCAACCAAGGAACAATAGTTACCAGGAAGCATGGTCCTGGGGCAGTAGAGTTAAGGCACTTGGTAAGAGTTCCATTACAGCAGAAATATTGTCCTATGGGGGCATGGGTGGTGTTGTGGATAATGACGTTAGTCTGGCACTTGCTATGAAGTTTTGTTTGAGGGTTTTTTTATCCAGTGTAGTGAGGCTCTTAATTTGGCAAGAAGATCTCACCCCATTAGTGGGCTGGGGCAAGAAGGCATTACTAAGAAAGAATGTGTAATGGGGTACCCTTCTATTAAACATGTAAGTGGTCCAGTAGTTAAGGGACATGAAGGATGGCCGTCTATGCCCATAACCATGACCTGGGAAGGAAGGAGTTGACCTGAGTAAGAGGGGAGGACAGAAAAGGTAGACCCTGTGTCCACTAAAAAGGAGGTGGACTTACCCACTACTTTGATTGTTACCGTGGGCTCAATGAGGGTGATTGGGGTCACTGAGGCTGGGCATCATCAGTCATCGGTGGCCAGACCCAGGACTGCTTGCAGTGGGTTAGGGGTTGGAAGGACAGCCCCTTCACAGCCAGGCGCTGAGGAGCAGTCACTTTTTCAATGTCCCTTGGTACCACAGAGAGGGCATGGTCCCTTGGGCGGTCAAGGATTGGGGCACTGGTGAGACCAGTGTCCTTTGAGGCCTCATTTGAAGCACTTTACTGGTGGTGGATTAGTCGTAGCTGGCTTCTTCTCCATTGAAGTGAGCTGCAGAGCCGCAATCAAGGATTGGGTTTGTAAATTCACCTTTTGGTGATCCTAGGATTCCTTTTATGCCCTCTCTAGTTCATCACGAGTATTAAAAATTCTAAAGGCCGTGTTTACCAGGTCACGGATAGGGGCCTGAGGACCGTCCTCAATTTTTCTAAGTTTACACCTTATATCTGGAGCCAATTGGGATATAAAATGTGTGGCTAAAACAGTTTTACCAGCCTCTGAGTTGGGGTCTAGGTGGGTATATTGGGAGAGGGCTTCTGTGAGCCAATGTAGAAAAGCAGCCAGGTTTTCATCAGAACCCTGGGTAATTCCCCTTAGCTTAAGGAAGTTTACTATTTTATGTGAAGCTTTCTGCATGCCTACTATGAGGCATGTAAGCATTTTGTCCCATCTAGTCTGCCCATTCCTCCCTGCTGGAGTGTCAACCTGATATTTCCACCCTGGCTATTGGTCTGGCACTGCCTCGGCCCCTACCAGCATGGTGTGGTCAGTTATATGCACCTGGTTAGCATGAGCCCTGGCTGCATTGAAAATGTGGTCCATTTCATCTGTAGTTAGGGAACAAGAGCAGATTACATGAATGTTATGCCAGGTTAAATCGTAGGCATTAGCTAGATATTGAGATTCCTTAGTATAGGCGGTTGGGTCACTGGAGAATGAACCTAGCCATTTTTCAATATTAGAGAGGTCAGCTAGGGAGAAAGGGGTGTGTACTCGAACTAACCCCTCAGGTCCCACAAGTTCCCATAGTGGACAGTAAAGAGTTCTTTGAGCAGGTATGAGAGCTTATAGGTGAGGAGGACAAGGCTGTTGAGGACAGTGGGGGACTGGGTAGAGATGGAAGGGGAGGGTAAGATGGTGACTGGAATGCTGCCAGAGTGGGAGGAGGAAGAGGGGGGTGAGATGGTGGCTGGAGCACCACCAGCAGAGAATGAGGAAGAGAAAGCCAAGATGGTGGTGGGAGTGCCGCCGGCACAGAAAGGGAGAGAGGAGGGCAAGATGGCGACTGGGACATCACTGGAACAGAAGGAGGAAGAGAAGGAGAAGATAGTGACTGAGATGTTGCTGAAACAGAAATGGGGAAGGAAAGGCAAGATGGTGACTGGAGTGCCACTGGAAGGAGGGAAGGGTAGAGCAAGGGAGAGGATACAAAGGGAGGGGTGGGAGCACAGAAGGAAAAAAGTCTGGACATAAGGAATTTCAGCCCATTTGTCATTCCTCTGGCAAAAGTTGCAGAGGTTCGTAAGGATATTAAAATCAAAATCCCATCCTCAGGCCAATGAGAGAGGACCTGTTGCCCATACTAATGGGCCTCTTCTAAAGGACTGGCCCAGGGGATATAGGCGCCCCAACACCCTGAGAGAGTCCTTGGAGCTCTTACGAGAGGGGTCTTGTCTCCCCAGGGGACGTCTCACCCTGGTTTGAAGCCCTTTCAGGTCCTGGACCTGAATTTGGGAGGGAAATGAGAACAGGGCATCCCAACAACTTTTTGAGTCCTGGGAAAGGGAGTGAGGCTTGCAGGCATCCCTCTTCACCTCAGCCCTTGTAAGAGAACCTGATGTGAATTCACGATTTTTAGAGAGTAATTAATGGACACGCTCTCTCAGAATGGTGAGACCCATCAGCAGGATTAGGAGTGGAGGGACTTACCCAATCTGTGGTGGATCTAGTGGCGGGCCAAAGGATCCCTTGTTGCTGGCCATGTGGAGGAAGGAGGAGAGAGAAAGCCAGGGCAACGCTGGCCAGGCAGGCGGCACCTGTGCTCCTCTCCCAGGTTTCCGGCACCAGATGAAAGGTTTAGGAGGTGAAAGGGTGAGGAAGAAGAAAGGCAAACCAGGAAATTTAAAGTGGAGAGGGTTATTTCTGTGCTCCTGGGCAGAACTCACCAAACCCAAGATGCAGGGAGGTGAGTGTACACACGGGCTTCAGCATGGACAGCTTTTAAGGTTGGAAGTCAGGTGACATCCAGAAGGGGCAGTTCATTAGTTCCAGAAGTCAGGTTGGGAGGGTCAACACAGCCTCTGCAACTCCAGTTGCAGTACCCTTCCCCATTCCCCCAACCTAACAATTTCCTGTTTATAGACTTCAGCCTAATCTCTGACACCTGATTTGAACATTTCTCTTTTTCTCTGACTTTATTTCCACCGATTCTGGTGGAAATTCTCTTTGCCTGATATTGGCAATTCTTCTATGTGATCATGAACTTATCTTTCCCAGGAGAATGTTGGAATGTGGCTTCCTTTTCCTTCCATCTGGATTGATGGATTTTCTCTAAATGATGGGATCCATGCCAATAGAAGAAAGCTACAGTGTTGGCCACAGCTATGACCCTAAGGAATGCTAAAGTAAAATGAGAGAGAGAAAGGGATCAGGGGATCCAGAGACATCAGTCTTCAGACAAGTTTATTTTCAGCCAAGTACAAAATTATATACTAGCAAGAAAGGTGATAAAGGTTGTTTGCA
>PVIY010027916.1:0-26089 GCA_004026745.1 Myrmecophaga tridactyla | reverse complement strand
AGGGCAGTGCAACAGTGGCTCAGTGGCAGAATTTTCGCCTGCCATGCCAGAGACCTAGGTTCGATTCCCAGTGCCTGCCCATGCAAAATAATAATAATAATAATAATAATAATAATAATAATAATAATAATAAAATCTATTAGCTGTGGTCAGGGTAACATTTTGTCCAGGAATAATTATTCCTCAGTCTTCAGGCAATGCCCTTCTAAGTACTTTCCCCAATGCCCCATGAATTAACTTTTCCAGTTTGACTCTTGGGAACAGATAATATTCCCTGCCCTGTGGGAGAACTGTGTAATAGTCCCTCTAATGCTTTTGGATGGTTCTTTTCCTGGCCTCATATGATTTCCTCACATGTATGCACCAGTATATTGCTCAGTACTTAAGGGGGACCCTCTGTAGATTGCCAGAGTTCTTTCTCTTTATAATACTTTCCTCTCTAGTACTCTCCAGTAACTCTAGCTTCTTTGGTCTCCATGGACTCTCAACTCTGTCTCTTCAGTTCACGAAATTCACTGGACTCTGTCTGGCTTACCCCTCCCTGCACCATGGCCTGGAAGTTATTTTAAGATCGTAAACAAGGGAGGTCATATGGTTCACCTTGTTTGTTTTCTATCTCTCAGAGGTCACTATCCTTCATTGCCTGATGGTCAGGGTCTTGAAAAATCACTCTTTCATATATTTTGTCCGGTGATTTTTGGTTGTTTCAGATAGGAAGGTGTATCTAGTTCCTGTTACTCCATCTTGGCTCCAAGTGAAAGTCCTCCAACATCAACTTTTAAAGCTAGAAAGAACCTCAGATCATTTGGGGACATTCTTTCTCTTTATGGATAAGAGCACTGAAGCTGAACAGGTTTCAAGTAGTCTAGATTAGAAAGAACACTGAAATTGGTTGATATATTGTTTTCTAGCTTTGTTTCTGTTATTAACCAGTTGTGTGATTTTAAGTAATTTTCTCTAAAAATAAAGGATATACTCCTACTCCTCCTGTTCTCCTTCCTTTTCCTTCTCAGGCAATTGAAAACAGTTTTCCAAAGGCTGTTGCCTTTAATGTATAAGCAATTAGTTCCTTCTAGGTCATAGTTCACATCAAAATTAGAAACACAAGAGTAACTCTACTGAAGCTGCTTCACTAAGAAATGAGAGGTGACAGACAAAAGGAAACAGCCAAATCATCATTTAAGGTGACTCCTGAGTGCAGGGGCTCATGGTCCTCCACTCCCCACTGAACTGCTAAGAGAGCAGGGAAGTGTTCAAGATTCATTGAAAATTTCCATCCAGACTGCTAGCATTTTAACAGTAATCCAGGCATCTCAAATTATGGGAACTCCTGGTTACCAGAAATGTCAGCTAATGGCACTTTGCTGTATGTTTAGCCATGATAATCAATATTAGGTTTTCAGAGACCCCCTGTAAACACCACACACACCTCTGCCCAGTTACTTCCTGACACATCGCCCCAGTTATTTTCTTCAGAACTTTTCTCACACTCCAAATTTACATGTTTAACTCTTTCTTCATCTGTTTCTTCTTGTCCCCGGCTTGTCCCACTACAACCCTTCAGGATTGAGCGCTGCAATGGGCCGGACCTTTTTCATGACTGTGTCTAGTGTTTCACACAGGGCCTGACACACAGTGGGGCCTCAGAGGGGATTTGCTGCATTGATGAATGAAAGAATGAGCCGTTATATTAATTCAGTACAGCAGGATGAAGCAGGACATGAAAAATCTGAACTTGGTTTCAGGAACTTTAAAGTCCAGATCAGTCTGACATGAGCCATGTTCATTCATTTAACAAATATTTTCTGAGCACTGACTCTGTTGGAAGCTTTGCGCTATTTAACAGACCTTGGACAAGTCACTTAAACTACCTGGGCCTTGCTTACTTCCTCTGTCGCATGGAGATTGAGAACTGCCTCACAGGATAATAATATATATGAAAGCACTCTGTGAACTGCAGCACTGTACGTAATTGAAAGATACTGGTGACTGATTTTATATGATTAAAAAAAATTCTAATCCTCCTAGAAGGATCCTCATGATCTCAGTCTGGGAACACCTAAATGGCTTCCTGTTTTCATTATATAAGTCTCTCTGCTGATGTAAACAACTCCAGCAATTTTTCTTTATCTTTCTTTTTCCTTTGGTGGGAGCATCCTAAACCTTTGGGATTTTCTCACGGAATGATAAGATGCCTTCATCCTCTCTTTATACCTCTCTTTGAGACATATGAGTGTAGGAGGCCTGTTTGGAAGTTGGCCACTAGGGAGGAGGTGAGGAGAAAGGAGGAGTTGGTGTTTGCATGTTGTCTTGGTTACTACAGGCATCACCTCCCTTTTGATTAAGGCCTGCCCTCCCTGAAAGCCTGGTTTTAATTTCCCCTTTGAAATGGGGTCTGGGCCTTGTTGCCAATTTAGATTTCACTGGTCAGCTGTTTGGCAGGTTCTCAGCCCTGAGGCCATTTCTTCTTGTTTAAGCTGCTCACTGGCCTTTTTGCAGCCACGGTCTAATGCTACTGATTTAGGTTAGGGTGGATGGCTTTATTACTGCTGCTCCCCAGATCACCATGAAGAGAAGCACTGTGGCCCTAATCGTGGGGTAGGGTGTTCCCCCAGGAGATAAGAATATGATAAAACCTTACTCCAATGAATAAATACCCCATGATTTGATAAATGCATTCCACGACTGGCATGTCGCTAATATGCTTACATGTGTCAGTGGTGAAGTGGTGTGGGAAAGAGTGCAGGGATAGGTGTAGGAAGGTTCCAAAAGCTGGGTTTTATATTGTGGCAATGCTGTTGGTTTCATTGTATGATCTCTGTAAGTTTAACATCTGTAAAATGGAATTAACTATCCAGGTTCTGCCCATGAAGGTGTGGAGAGCTTGTGTATGGGGCAATATACCCAATGGGAGGTTTTGAGGCCAGGTTGAGATGGCAGGGAAGTAGCTAAAAAGATGTGAATATAAAATCATCAAGCTAATGAGGAGAAATGAAGGTGTCAGTCAGGAAATAGACCAGGCCATCAAAACCTAGGGGAAAAGTAAACCATAAGGTTGAATTGATGGGACTTAGGCAGAAAATAACTTGGGGCAAAATGAATAGCTGGTATTGAAAAAGGGTAAAATAAAAGAATTAGGGACAAAATGTGGGGTGGAAAGGGTGTTACACTAGTATCTGAATCCATGGATGCCAGACATCTACTAGGGCATTTCTTTGATGGGATTCCAGGAAAATCTTTCCTAAGTATCCGAGGGGTTGGAGGAATGAATTGCTCAGGCTGAGGAATCAGTTCAAACCATGGTATTTTGAAGACATTATTTGATATGTGACAATGCTTTGTAAACTGTGAAGCAGTTTAAATGTTAGTGATTATTGCTCTTTTCTATATGATAATAACTAACATATGTATGGCTTCTCTTTGTTCGGCCCCTAGGAGAGTCTTTTCCATCCAGCTGACCTCAGTCCATTGTACTTCCATCCATCTGAGAGGTTCCTGCTGTTCAGAACTTCCAAAGAGAAGGGGCTAACCCCTCCAATCTTCTCTTCCTATGATTTCCTTTGTCCTGATGTAAAATGGAAAGGGGCTGGGGAGGAGTGTTCTTTTCCAAGCCAAAAAGCTGTCCAATTGAGCCTTTTCTCCATTTTAGAGCTACGTAATCAAAAGTACTTTTGGAGAATTCTTCCAAGAACAAAAATGATTTCCTAGAAAATCACTTGAAATCTTCCCTAACAGAAATAGAAGCAGATGGCAACTACATAGGAGGTTCCCTTATTAAAATGCAACTCACAAAGTACTGTACTCTGATACATATGCAAAGAGCCAAGCACTATCATCAGTGAAAATAAGGTAAAGTAATTCAGGCTCAGAGCTGTTGAGTAAGTTGTTCAAGGTCGCACAGCCAGCACAATGCAGAATTAGGTTTAGAAGCCAGACTGTGAGCTCCAGGTCCCATGCTGTTTCTTTACCTCTTAAAGTGTCATATTATGGGTGGCTGCCGTGGCTCAGCAGGCAGAGCTCCAACCTGCTGTGCTGAAGGTCTGGGGTTTGATCCCTGGTGCCTCCTGCCCATATGCAAATTAAAAAAAAAAAAGTGTCATATTACCAATGGGATATTATCTCTATATGCCCCCCAAACCTTGTCCTATTTCTGGAAGAAAGAGTATATCTTTAATGAACCAGGCTATTCAATGCTAAATAAAGCATTTTAAGTCTGGGCCATATTGTAAATAGTGTTTAACATTCTTGGACTTGAGTTCTGGCTACCTACTTCCTTTGATGGTAAAGTTAAATAGCAAGTTTGTAATAATAGAGTCTGCATGTCTCAACAAAGATAAAAGCTGAGTATTTTGCACGTGCACAGGAAGTTCTTTTAAAATAACCAAAAAATGGAGTTTGTTTTTCATTCTTAAAATAAGAAATGGATTTATCTTTAAAAGTGATTCTTCAGAGCTCTTCTTTACTGGGGGTATTTTTCAGATGTTAATGTCACATTCAACCGACATGTATAAGACACAAACCCCATATTCAAAAGTATATACAACCTATTTTCTTATACTCCTCCGCCACCCCACTTTTTTGTAATTTTTGTCACAAATTACATATCTATATATTATGAATCCCAAACCACTGATTTATCATTACATTTTATGCATTTTTTTTAGATCCTGTAGGAAGTAAAAAGTGGAATTGCAAATCAAAATACCGAAATACCCAAACTATTGTTATTTATATTTACTCATGTCATCACCCTTACCAGAGATCTTTATTCTTCATGTGGCTTTGATCTCTTAACTATGTCTTTCCTCTCAACTTGCAAAATTCTTTCTAGCATCTCTTGGAGGCCCAATGTAGAGGTGATGAATTCCCTCAGCTTTTGTTTATATGGGAATGTCTTAATCTCTCCCTCTTTTTTTGAAAGACAGTTTTGCCAGATAACGAATTCTTAGTTGGTAATTTTTTACTATTAGCATTTAAAATATCATCCCACTGCCTTCTTGCCTCCATGGTTTTGGATGAGAAATTGTACTTAATCTATTTGAGGGTCCCTTGCATGTAATATATTGCTTTTCTCTTGTGGGTTTCAGAATTCTCTCTTTATCTTTAGCATTCGACAGTTTGATTATAATATGCTGCAGTGAAACTCTATTTGGGTTTATGTACCCTAGTAAATTATGTTCTTAAAACTAACCCATTCTTATGGGTGTAAACCTATTGTAAGTAGGGCCTTTTGATTAGGTTACTTCAGTTAAGGCTTGCCTACTGTAAGTATTAATCCTCTTACTGGGGTCTTTTATAAAGGGGATGAAAATATATATATATATATATATATATATATATATATATATATATATAGAGAGAGAGAGAGAGAGAGAGAGAGAGAGAGAGAGAGAGAGAAAGCCACAGAAGCAAGAAGCTAAAAGTAATGAAACATGGAAGAAAAGGGAGACTAGCAGATGCTGCCGTGTGTTTTGCCATGTAACAAAGACAGTAGGATCACAGGAAGCTGGTCTTCAGGTAGAAGACCTAGATTTGGACATTTTCATGACTTCAAACCTGTAAGCTTGTAAGGTAATAAATTTCCATAGTTAAAGCTAACACATTGGATGGTAGCTCCTTTGAGCAGCTTAGCAAACTACAACAATTCTCTTCCGAGTTTATTGAACATCTTGGAGGTAACTATTCATGTCTTTCATTAAATATGGGAAAATTTCAGCCATTATTTCTTTGAATATTTTCTCTGCCCTTTCTTTCTTTTTGATTCTTCTAGGAGTCTCGTAGTATATATATTGGTACTTTTGTAGGTGTCCAACAGATTTCTCACGCTCTATGTACTTTTCTGCATTCTTTCTTCTTTCTGCTCCTCAGACTAGATCTTTTAATTGCCTTTATCTTCAAGCTTATTGATTTTTTTCTTCTACCAGTTTCAATCTGCTGTTGAACCCCTCTAAGTAATTTTTAATTTCTGTCACTATGGTCCTCAGCTCTTTTTGGCTCCTCTTCATAGTTTCTTTCTCTCTATTAATATTTGCTTTGCATTCATGTATCCTGATTTTTCCTGATTTCCTTTAGTTCTATGTCCATGTTTTCCTTTAGCTCTTATTGCAACCACATCCTTTGGTCCAATGGTCCATTTATAAAAATGAAACTTTTTTAAAAGTCTTTTTTGGTATTCCCCAGGACTGGTCCTCCTCATTGACACTTTATAATGCTTTAATCTTCTTTTTCTAGGCCATCACTTACTGTTTTTTGTATGTTTGTAATCTTTTGTTGAAACCTGGGCATTTTGATATTTAATGTTTTATTGCTGGGATTTAGACTCTAAGGCATCTGTTCCTTAAGCTTGTAACCAGCTAGTCTTATGGCAGAGCTTTCCTTAAATGCCAGGAGCTAACAAACTAAAAAATAGGAAGAAGACATCTTTCACAGATCCTGTGTGAGTGCTCTCCTTTAGGGCTTTTACATACAAGTTTGGAGAATAGCTCCATGCCAAAGCACAGGGACCTCCCTGATCTTTTTGCATGCTTCTTGTCTTGGACATGCATATGTTGCTCTAGGAATTCCCACATTTACATACACAAATGTCCCTCTTTCCTTGGAAGCAGTTTCCTCATGGTCCAGAGCAATGCACTGTATGCCCTACAGCCATCAATCCCTCACCCCAGGTGACCATAACTTGACTGCTCTCCCTCAGCATTCTATAGGACAGCTCTGCAAGCCACCTTCTACACACAAGACAAATTCCGGGATGGTGAGCCCATCAGGCCACCACCAGTCAGATTTTGCCAGACATACATGCATCCAGTATGTGCATGAGAGCAACTCTGTTTCCTCTGAACCAGGACCCGGAATCCCCACTGTGATGACTGGCTGGCTCTGTGTGGAGCTGATAAAGGGGTGGGAAAGGAGCTAGCCAGCACACCGTGGGATCCTACCGCTTTTACTTAGCCTTTTTCTTGATTTGAGGCATCCTAACAATTTCTGTAATCCTTTAACCATTTCCTGGAACTTTAAAAATGCTACCAGTTTTTACTGGTTGTTTAAAGCTACTGTGGGATAATGGAG
Source organism: Myrmecophaga tridactyla (assembly GCA_004026745.1). Taxonomy (NCBI): domain Eukaryota; kingdom Metazoa; phylum Chordata; class Mammalia; order Pilosa; family Myrmecophagidae; genus Myrmecophaga; species Myrmecophaga tridactyla. The sequence goes on along the minus strand of PVIY010027916.1, from coordinate 19,024 downwards.
TCCTAAAGCGTCTCACTCCACCATCTTGATTGGGTAGGGTCCTAAAATTATTTTTACCCTACAAATTTGGTCTTTGTAATATTCCAGCAGTGCCTTGTTTAAAATTCAGTTTTGTGTAGGAAGCCATATCTTTATCATGATTAAAAAGTTACTAAAGCTGTGGGGAATATTTAAGTTTGATTGAAAATCAGTCTATCTAACTGAGAAAACACAACCTCAAAGGATTGCTCCAAACCGTAAGTTGAAAGTGTCTTAAATGAACTTTGTTAACCTAGTTTATGTTAAAAATTGCTAAAACATCTTTCTTTAAAAGAAATAAGCAAATCACATTCCATGATTCAGAAACTCAAAGAAGAGGCTATAGTTAACTAGTCCTAGTCAACAGAGCTTCTGTTAGCTCCATGACCATGTGACCATAGCTCCTAGTTTAAGGACTGCATGCTCATCCGCATTAATTACCAGAGGTGACATGATCCATTTTCACCTTAGGGGCAGATGTATCAACTTGGAACCTTCTTTACTTTTCCCCACCATGCTCCTCCCAACCCTTAAATCGTGGCTTTCAACAATTTTATAAAAGCTTCATCTTTGGGTGGCATCTTGGTTAGCAACCTCAGATCTGAAGAAGACAGATATTAAAGTGGTTGCTATTCACTTCATATTTGTCAGTGGAAGGTTCAGAAGCAAAACATTTAGAAAAGAAAAGAAGGTGTTTTGTAAGGGAGTGAAACTTTCAAAGGACAGCTCACCAAATAAAAAACACAAAAGGTATTGAAAAGGACAAAACCACAAGATCATCAAGGTTTCCAGTGTGCATGGTGAGAAAACAGCAGCAGTCTTTACACGATTACCATATGCTGAGACGTCATAGACGTATTTTCAACTATCAGCATTGCAAATCAGAATTTCAGCTATCAGAGCCCTAACAGTTTTTGCTAGGTGTTCACGCTTACGGGAAATGCTTACTTTCATTTATTTGGGGCACCAGTATCAGACAGAGTGGCTCTATCATTTTTTATTAATTTTGGGGTGCAAAGTTTGAGTGCATGTTTTTACCCCTTACTGGGGAATGCAATGTGCATGTTTATTCATGACAGTAATAGGGCAAATATGTCAGTTTTCTTTCCACATAAACTTCCTTAGCCACAAAGTTTTTTTTTGCTCAGGATACATTTTTTTTTCCACTGTTCATAATGGGTTTTCTGTTCTCCTGGTCATTGGCCACCGACATGAACAACAGTAGTTGTCATCCATTGAGTGCCGAGGAAATGCCATGGACCAATCTAGGCTTGTTATGTGATAGAAACTAATACTTATTGAGCATTATTCCATTACAAGCATTGTTCTAAGCACTTTAGATGTATGCTCCCATTCATTCTTACAACAACCCAAGAGGCAGGTGCCATTATAATCCCCATTTTTCAGATGAGGAAACTGAGGCATGGGAAGGTAAGAAACTTGCTTAATGTAAGACTGCAAGTAGCAGAAATCGGGGGCTTGAACATAATTCCAAAGATGCCCTGGCTCTGTTATGCTCTGCTGCTCCTGCCATAGTTGTGTATTAGTTCATTAAATCCTTGCAATAACTCTGTGAGGTGTTATTGCCTTACATGATGACCACCATGTTCTACCTGAGAGAGTTCAATTCATTTGCTAAACTTATAAAAAAGTGGCAGTGTGGGGATTTAATTCTGGAACTTTCTAGTACATGATTATGATGCCTGTAAGACATTGTGGTTCCTGGCTAGCCACCGCATGGTTTTGAACAGCTGACTGCTTGCCACCCTGATGTATGACTCACCTGGTCCCACATTCTTTAGTGCTCAGACCCTTAACATGTGCATCCATTATCTTTGAGCATGTTGGGATAAAGGACGAAGAGATTCTCTTGCATTAAAAGAAATGTTTTTCTTCCAGTTATGAGTTATATATTTAAATTCAGTCAGGTCTTCACTGAGACTTCAGTATGCACAGTCTGGTCTTATAGGTAATATTTTGAGAGTTTAAGGAGAGGAAACAGAACTTGTCTAAGATGCAGCTTCTCCTTTCATAGAACTTGTGGTCTAATTGGGCAAATAACAATTGCAATAAGATACAGATGTAAATTGAGTGATGCATTATTGACAAAGGATGTGTGAAATTTAGATATGGGCAGAAAGATATGTACAGAAAGATAGAAGAGGAGGCCAGTGAGGAGATGGACTAGTGGAGAAAGAAGGGACCTGGCATTTGCTAAGCCCCTATATATATTCCAGGAACTGTGCGAGGCACTCAGTATATATTATTTCAATGACTCCTTAAATTAGCTCTGCAAGATAGTTGGAATTATCCCCATTTTACAGATGAGGAAAGTGAAGCACCAAGAGGTTAAATAATTTGTCATTGGTCACAGTTTTTAAGTGGTAGAGTTGGGTTCAAACTCAGTCTTGCCCAGTACCCAAACTCATGCTCTTCTTATGTGGCTACAATTTTAAAGGAGCTCCAACCTTCTAGCAATGGCACAAGGATCAACACAGGCAGCTTAACTCCTTTCTGAACTGAGAGCAAAGGACATTTCTTCTACCTTTTGATGAGGTACAAACCCTGGCTGCAGTGATTCAGCTATGTCCATTGGCAAAAGGAACTGTTGTTGTCCTGAAGACTCCAGCATGTCAGGTAAAAGGTCTGGGCCCCAGAAGTTAAATATGCTGGATGGGGCAATGACATGGTTTGGGCAAAAAATGGCAGGACCAGGGAGCAGAGACCTGAGCTACTAGGAGTTTGGATATAGCATGGTGTTTGAAGTTGGTGCTGCCTGGAAAATGCAGCTTGACCCTTCAGCTGATCCCTCCAGTGGGCACAGACAATTTAATTCTACCAATTATGTTAGGGGAACAAAGATACTAACATGAATCATATGCAAATCTATCCCTCAATGGGCTTACAGTTTATCTTTTTTTAAAACATATTTTTATTATAAACAATGAACAAACATACAAACAATCTTGACATACAACATTCTTAACATACAAACATTCTTGACATGGTTACAATCAATGGCTCACAATGTCATCACATAGTTGTGTATTCATTACCATGATCATTTTTTTTGAACATTTGCCTCTCTTCAGCAAAAGAAAGAAACAAGAAAAACTCATACATGCCATACTCCTACCTCTCCCTTTCATTGACCATAGTATTTCAATCTGCTCAATTTATTTTAAACTTTGTTCCCCTTATTATTTGTATATTTCTTATCCATATTTTTTACTCATCTTACAGTTTATCTTGCAAAGATCATGTCTTGTTTGCTAGAGCTGCTGTAACAAATATCACAGGCTAGTTCAATTAAACAACAGGAATTTATTTTGGAAGCTGTAAGAAGCATTCTCATGGTGACTTCCCAGCAATCCATAATTCAATCTCCGCCTCTGTCACATGACCTTCTATTCACTTCTCCTGTGTCCAAATTTCCTTCATCTATAAAGACTCCAGTCATACTGGATTCAGGCTCATCCTGATTCAATTTGGCCTCATCTGAATAGTATCTTTAAAGATCTCATTTACAAACGAGTACAGGACTGGGGATGAGGACCTGAACATGTCTTTAGTGGAGTATATGATTCAATCCATAACATGTAAACAAACAGATAAACGCTGTGATTGGTTAATTCCTTCTTTCAGCCAGCCTCCATATGACATTTGGCAAACACAGACCTTTAGAAAGACCCATTGGTCAAAGCCTGCCTCAGTGTGGACTCTGGCAGCTGTGAACCTCTGTAGGATCTATGATCCTGTGACCCTGCAGATTAACAAATAGTCTCGTCACTGTAATGGTCAGTTACACAAACTAATCACTTGAGTTTATTGTTCATACCTGAATGAAATCCACTTTCAAATAAAAGAAAGCATGCTGCATGTATCTTGGAGTGAAGACTCTCCCTTATGCACTTTATGTATTGAAATTCTGTCAGTCTGCTGGGCCAAAATGTCTATTTGTTATGTATTGTAGCAAAGTGCTGCAATAATAATTGATGGTTATAGTAGTCACTAATTTCAAATATAAAACAATGACTACCTTTCAAAGAGTTAAAAAATAAAGAGATAAGTAGCTAATAGAGATATTTTAAAGGAGTTGGTTAGCTAGATGATTTCAAGAAAAATCATTATTCCTGCCGAGCGAACAAATTTTTAAAAAGCTTAAATAATAATATAAGGAAAAATAGTAGAGATAATAGAGATTAGATTAAATTATAATGCTAATGCTCTTAGGATATTTGGTAGACTAGCATTTGTAACATGCTAAATAATTGTTACTTAACCTTTAAGAACTGTATTTAATTTTCAGGCATTTATTTCTTATTTAGGCCATGGGTTTTTTGAGAAAAAAGTCTGATTTGGACTGTTTTATCTTTTGTGACGATGAGTTAAAATCATAAAAATGCCAACTTTGCCATCTCAGAAGGGAAAAAAAATCTCCAAATTCACTTAAAGCAACATCCGTGATAAAATAGCTTCAATCTACATGTAAAGGATACTCAAAATATGAAGAAAATAAGAGAGTATAAGAGAAAAATATGGTACCAAAACTACATTTTATTCTAGTGACTCAAATAGTAATAAACAAACTTCTTACAAGGATCCGTTTTAGCTTTGAGCCAATGGAGGCTTTATTTTGGTCAGTTTCTCTTTCTTGGAGAAGAAGAACAATTCCCTAATATGGCAACAATGGTACCAGCAGCCCCTATATTGGCACCATCAGCCAAAAATTATCTTGATCCTCTACTGCCTCAGTTAAAGGTGTTCCAAACATTCACCTTATAGTCATGGACAAAGCCAAGAAATTACTGGTCCAGCACTCTAACGTCAAACTTTTAAAATTCAACTACTAAAAACTTAAATAATAAAATTATAATCTTAAGTCAATTTTTGATAAAATTTCAGATTTATTTTGTAACCCACTGTCTTAGTTTGCCAAGGCTACTAAAACAATGCCATAGATTAGTTGGCTTAAACAACAGGAATTTATTGTCTTACAGTTTGGGAAGCTAAAAGTCTAAGGAATTAAGGAATCAGCAGGCTGTGCTTTCTGCAAAGTCTGTAGCATTCTGATGATGACTTGCTGGCAATTTGTAACTCAACCTCGGCCTCCATCACATAGCCATCTTTCTTCTTCTGTCCCTTATTCCTTCCTACTACTGTGTCCAGATTTCCTTTGCTTATAAATGCTCCAGCCATATTGGATTAAGGCCCACTCTAATAACGTTTCCAAAGGTCCTGTTTACAAATGAATTCACTGCCACAGGACCCGGGGTTAAGACTTAAACTAGTATTTGTGGAGGACATGATTCAATCCATAACACCTGCTATATACCTCTCAATTCCTTCAAGGCTCATTTGTCTTTTTCTGTACCTCTGCAGGCACTAGCTCTGTGAGGCACTGACCAACTTCACGTGGGTGCAGTCCAACAGAACCTGCCCTCACATGCCCAAACATGAACTTCTCACCTGCTGCCCTGGGCTTCCTTGCTGACATCAAGAAACCCAACTGGATGTCCACGCCTGAGCAACCCGAGTCTAATGGAGTAAATGACCCTTTCGGAGGCAGCACTGATGAACCAATGATGGGAGCTGGTAACTTAATTCTTCTTGCCACAAATAGTCCCATGATGCAGTTTACATGGTTCACAGGGGTGGTTTCACAGGACTGAAGAGCCTGTCACACTTGGCTGTTATCAGCTCAATAATGGATCCTCTGATTGGCGCTCCCTCTGTGGTAGTTTTGAAGCTAGTCCACAAACTCTTTGATATTCCAGCCCAGAAGAGGTGGAGTCTGTTTCCCCTCCTCTTGAGAATGGGCTAGACTTAATGCCTCACTTCTAGAGAACTGAATACAGCAGAAGCGATGGAATGTCACTTCCAAAATTAGTTGTAAAAAGACTGCAGCTTCCTTTTTGGGTTCTCTGAGATCACTCACTCTGGGTGACCTACCTTGACATTTGAGCTGTTCTATGAAGAGGCCCATGTGGCAAGGAACCAAAGTCTCCTGATAATAGCCACATGACTGAATTTGGAAGTCTAGGAACCCAGGTGATAACTTGTCTGCAACTTGATGAGACATCCTGGACCAGAAACCACTTAGCTAAGCCACCTTGGATTCCTGATCCTCAGAATTGTGTGAGATAATAAATGCTGTTTTAAACCACTGAGTGTTGGGTAATTTGTTACACAGCAAATTGATAATTAAAGCACCCACCTTCCTTACCTTATTCCCCATGCTTTCACCCCATGCACTGTGGGTTATTCCTAATGATATTGTAATTCATATAAGCTCACTGCTTCAGGCCCTGATTTTTTGAGAAATAGGCTAAGATCATGCCAAATTTCATTCCACGGTGGTCACAGTGCTCTCTCGCCATGACTTTGATTTAGCATTGCTCTTTAACACTTAGCATCTGGCCAAATTGTGGATTCATTGTGTCTCTAAGTCATACCATGAAAGTGATATTTATCCAGCACCTATTCTGTGCAGGGACTCTGCTGGGCCTGAGACATGATACCAAAAGCAGACATGCTCCTTTCCTCATGGAGTGCTCAGTAATAGGGAACAGCCTTTAATTAAATATGACCCAGTCAGAGAGGACCCCTGAGGTTCCAGTCCTAAGCCTATGGAGTACCTGGCAGGTCTACCCAAGCAGCTCAGGGGTGCTCTACCCTAGCAGCTCAGGGGCCTCTCCCTTTCAGCCTCTTTTGTGTAAAAGCTATTCATTGATGACATTCAAGAGCTTAGATCCCTGAATGTGCAGTTCTAGGTGCCTTGTCTTCCTCTTCCTTCTTTCAGTAGGTGTGGCTGAGAGCTACTTTGTGGGAGGCCAAATGGCAGCAGTTATGGGCAGGGATACATGAGTCTGATGGCCAGGTTCAATCATAAGCCTACTTTACCAACTCGGTGACTTGGGCAAGGTAAGAGCCTTCTTGGGGCACTGATTTCTCCATCTATGAAATATGAATAGTACCTACTGCAAAGGGTTTGTGATGAGCACTAACACGTAACATTTATGGTGCTCAGGATGGAGCCTGGCACTTAATTGCCTAACAAATGTTAGCAATCATTATGTGCTAGGCAATGAGGAGGGAGCCAAACAAGACTCAAGCTCTAACTTCACAAAATGAATGAACACAGAGGGCCCTTCAGTAAACAGGTTTAGCTATTTTTGAGCCCATGGAAATGGTCCCTAGGGCCTAGCACAAAATGTGTAGGATTGGCTGAAATAAAGTGCAAACATGTCAGATGAATAAATGAAGAGGGTCCAGGAACCCAGCTCCCTTAGGCTGAAAAGTTTTCTTTACACATGGTTTATGGCTTTTTAGAGAGTAGGAAGGTGGTTAGTTAAAAAGATGCTTCCTGGCTTCAGGAAGGAATTCCAAAAGCCTGGATGCTGGGGGACTATAGAGGGGCCCCCAAAGACCTCTGGGTTCAGTTGGCTTCTAGTTCTGCTTGAGGGTAAGCTTTTCCTCTTCTTTTTAACATTTTTTGCTGTGAAATATAAAATATATACAAAAAAGCAATAAATTCTACAGTACCTTTTAACAAGTAGTAATAGAGCAGATTTCAAAGTATGGTATGGGTTACAATTCCACATGTTCAGGTTTCTCCTTTAGCTCCTCCAAGACACTGGAGACTAAAAAGAAATATCAATATAATGATTCAGTAGTCATACTCATTTGTCAAATCCTAACTTCTCGGTTATAACTCTTCCTTCTCCTGACCTTTCTCCCAATCTTTAGGGATATTTGGGATATGCCCATTTGTTCTAGTTTGCTAGCTGCCAGAATGCAACACACCAGAGACGGATTGGCTTTTAATAAAAGGGGATTTATTTTGTTAGTTCTTCAGAAGAAAGGCAGCTAACTTTCCACTGAGGCTCTTTCTTACGTGGAAGGCACAGGATGGTCTCTGCTGGTCTTCTCTCCAGGCCCTTGGGTTCCAACAACTTTCCCCGGGGTGACGTCTTTCTCCATCTCCAAAGGCCTGGGCTGAGCTGCAAGTGCTGAGATGAGGAATGCCGAGCTGCTTAGACTGTGCTACGTTGCGTTCTCTCATTTAAGCACCAGCCAATTAAGTCAAACGCCATTCATTGCAGCAGACACGCCTCCTAGCCGACTGCAGATGTAATTAGCAACAAATGAGGTTCACGTACCATTGGCTTATGTCCGCAGCAACAAGACTAGGTATGCTCACCTGGCCAAGTTGACAACTGAATCTAACTAACACACCATTCTAACTTTTTCATGTTGAAAAAGGGTGTTGACAGTATTAGACAAGGGGGTGGAACTGGTTGATGTTCTAGGAGACTGGCCACTCTGGCTTTCAGGCCTTATCTGTCCTAGGAACCATCTGAAGGTTTTAGGTTTCTGAAAAGTAAACAGTGTGTGAAACTTTTGTAGAATCTCAGATAGAGTCCTGGGTGTTCTTTAAGGTTAACAGGAATGATGTTCGTTGGAGTTTGGCAAACTGTGGCAATTAGCAATATCTAGCATAAGCTTGCATAAGAGTAACTTCCAGAGTAGCCTCTTGATTCTATTTGGTCTCTCTAAGCCACTGATACCTTATTTTGTACATTTCTTTTCTCCCTTTCAGTCAAGAAGGAATTGCCAATCCTATGGTACCAGGGCCAGGCTCATCCCTGGGAATCACGTCCCATGTTGCTAGGGAGAATCATGCCCCTGAATGTCATGTACCACATAAGGGTCAGGGGAATGATTTTACTTGCAGAGTTGGGCTTAGAGAGAGAGAGAGAGAGAGAGAGAGAGAGAGAGAGAGAGAGAGAGAGAGAGAGAGAGAGAGAGAGAGGCCACATCTGAGCAACAAAAGAGGTTTTCTGGAAGTAACTCATAGCCTTAATTATAGGTAAGCTTAACTTCCTACCTATACAGAAATAAGTTTCTTTACAGAAATAAGTTTCATAAGAGCAAGCCTCAAGATCAAGGGATTGGTCAATTAACTTGGGAGTTCCTAGTGTTTGAGAGAATATCAGGGGTTTCTCAGATGGGAAAGTTTAATAGTTCCATAATTTTTCTCCAGAACCTCAAGGGACTTTGCCAATACTTTTTGCCCAACGTACTCTGGGCTGCATCCCAGTATTACATTAAGTTATACTAAATTACAAGCCCTCTTCCCCATCATGTGTTTGGGTTGTTGAAATGAACTATCCAGACAGGTTGAGTTAGATTGTATGCTACAGAAAATTTAGGCTCTGGGAAAAATAAGCTTTCTTCCTTTGTAGGTGAAGTTCTAAAATTCAAACAAAATCATCCCTTACCCTGTGTTCTTATTCCCAACTAGGTAGGCTTCCTTCTTTTCTCCTATTGAAAGTTGATCTCTTTTCTGGCTTTCTTAACAGTTGTTGTATGTAGCAATGATGACTTTCAGAGCTGCAGAACTCCAAATCTGACTCTTACTGTCTCAGATAAGACTTTTGCAGAGACACTTGCTCAGCCCAACCTGCAGAGGTTGGTCAGGTGGCCACCATCTTCTTCATGAGGTTTATCTCCTCATCTAGGTAATGGCTCTCCAGGGAGAAACAGAGATGATGGTCTATGTTGGCAGAACCCAGGGCATGCATATCCAAAAGGCCTGGTTCAGGCTTTTTTCCAGGGCCATGGTGGCTTCCATGGCATACAGAGTTTTACCTCCCTCATCTTGGGATGGCTTCTGGGCATCTTGAATCTTCAAGAGATGCTTGTTGCCCTCACACTTCTCCTTTGCCAGTTTGCAGAAGAAGTAGCTCATGCCCTTCAAGGCCACATGTTTATGACTGAGAGGGCCACACAGTTGTGGCTGAAAGGCCCACAGGGGTTAGGTAACAGGAGGCCCACAGATGCAGTTTAACCAGGTGGTTGAAGGAGGCCTCTGCTTTTGTGGAATAATTCTGATGGATCTGGGAGCTCATGGTTGTCAACAATGAGGAGCTAACCATAAAAAAGTAGTTCTGGAAGAAGAACCACTTCTTCTTTCTGGAAGAAGAGCTTGTCTGAGAAGATGGTCTCAGAGGTTGCAACTGGAGAAGTTGAAGGTGATCCAAAACTGAAGAAGAGTGATAGTCCACAGGTGATAGTCCCTTTAAACACTGTTGAAGCAAGAGACAAATTTGTGGAACTACTGGGCATGCTTTCAGGATATAATTTTTGATGCTAGGTGTCACTCACCACCTGTGTGATCTCATGTTAATTCATAACCTTTCCAAGTCTCAGTTTCCCATTTGTAAGATGAGGATAGTAAAAGTAATTGTAATATTAATGACAGTAATAATAAGTATCCATCACTTGTTGAATGCCTACTACATGCTAGGACTTTTCTAAGCGCATTATAGATATTATTTCATTGAGATTTCAAGGATGATCCTCTGGGATAGGTTCTAGTGTTGCCCTCATTTTAATGATAACTAGCAGTATTTAACTTGGAGGGTTTGGTTGGGAGAATTAAATAAGTTAAAATTAGCATACAGTAAGTACACATTAAATGACATCTATCATCATCGTCATCATCACCATTTCTTCTGCTGTGAGCTAGGCTCATCCAGATTCTGCCATTTCTCCTGTGAAGAGTTTGAGCCCCTCCAAAGTCTTCGGCAAAGGGACTACATGTTGCCCAATGTTTTATAACCTTGGCTTACTTCTAGGTGTCTGCCTCAGCTCTGGGCATACAGCAGGAGCAGCAGTGGCACTTCAGGGCTTCCCTTCGGGTAGAGTGTATGTGGGCCCCTGGAGCTGTTTCTCACATGTTGCCTGCTTTCTGCCCCTCATATTGACCCATAGACCACAAGGGCTGTTCTGAATGACAAAGGCAGCAATTGAGTTTATTTTTCCTCCCAAGCTTAGCAAATGGCTTTTCAGTATGTCTGTCCCTGATGGCTGGGATGTCCAACATCATGTGATGTCAACCAAGAAAATTGAAGCTGGCTGGTTTTATGATGAGCATTTGTTTTCCCTTGGGAGCCGAGCCCAGCCACCTCATAGGAATGTGTGCCTTCCTAAGAGATGCTTGGCTCCAGCAATTTGAATCTCAATTTCTTCTAACTCAACAGTATAGCCCTTCCTTGGAAATAATGTTGAGTATACAGCAAATGTAATGGGCTGGTAAGAACATTGACTTCTCATAAGTGTTTTGGTATTCACTAGTATCTTCTGAATGGGTCCCAGATGGACCCCCCAGTGGCGCTGTCCCACAGAATCAGCAGAGCAGGCTTCACAATCTCAGATTGAGTTACACTTTGAACATCCATCTCCCCAGGTTTCTGGGTGAAATAATTTTCAACCTAAATTCTTACCAGTTGACAAGCCATGCACTGTCATACTTGATGGATAGGATGGTAGGAGAAAAGCTTCCACCTCATTAAGGCCACAGGTTAACTGGGGGTGATTGATTTTCCATAGCTCTGAGAAAGCCTGCAAATCCTTTGTATAAACACTAGTTTGACAGTGAAAACAGTTTCCCCCTCTTCTGTTGAGGGTGGCAGACAGAGTAAATGTTGACAAATGGACAGGTTTACTTTCCTAAGAGGCCCAAGGCAGGTGAATGGGGCAGGGGAGGAATGCTTTGGTGGGGACGCTGTCAATAAAGAGAAAGCCATTCTCTTTGGGTAATGTGTTTGGTGTGGTCTGCTGGTGCAACCATGATTTTATGAGACTGAGGTAGCAAGTGGGAACTATGTAAGAAAGGGGAACTCAATCTTGGCTGGACAGCAAAATCATCTGGGCCTTGACCCCTTGGGAATTCCGATACAGAGGCCTGAGAGGCAGTGCTGGCGTCTATCCATATATTTACAGTGCTTCCCAGTGGCTTTGATGTTAGTTAAGGTGGTGGGCCTCTCTTAATAGAAAAACATTTGAGCATAGCATGACCCCTGACCCCAAGCTATTTCCCAAATGTGCTCACTGGCCATGAGAGCTTGGGTACACTGTAAATGACTTGATGCAAAGACATTACTCTAAGCTAAAGCTTTAAAATGTGCAACATTTTCGTTATGGGAAGAAAGCCTCATTAGGTACAAAGATAGAGGCTCAATTTGACCATGTCAGTTTCTTGCTTCTAACCCATTAATGGATCCTGATAACCCTCACAATAAAATCCAACTCCTTCCCATGACCTACCAGGCTCTACCTGATCTGCCCAGCCTGTAATGATCTCATCTGATTCACCCTCCCTTGCTCACTGCATTTTAGATATGCTGCCTTGCTGCTCACACTTCAGAATTGAGCTCCTTTCTCTTTAAGCCCTTACCCTCCCACATGCTATTCCCTCTGTCTTAACTCTCTTTATCGTACTCCTCCGTATCGCCTTCTCTGACCCCCTCCATTCTTCAAGATGCACTTTGTTATTTTCTTTCCCCACACCCAGTTTGTTTTCTTATTTATTTATATGATGGGTTTCTTGCTTATGTTTGTCTTCCCCATCAAACTCTATGTTTCATATGACCAGGAATATAGTCTCTTTCCTCTACTACTGTACCCACAGAGTGTGGTAGGATTCCTGACACACAGCATCTGCTCAATATGAGTGTACTCAGTGAGTGCATGAATCCACCTTGAGCTGAATGAACTCACTATCTGCATCAAAGGGACTCTAGAGGCCACAGCCTGAAGTTCCAATAGTTGACGTCACTTTTCTAAGAATGATAGATTTAGGGTCAGAGAAGCGAGGCAGCCATCCTTGCTTCTTTAGTAAATGGCCCTCAAAGTCTCCTGTCTTTCTTTTTCTTTTGTCATGCTCTCCTATTTCGTTCTGGGGTCTCACCCTCCTCTCCTTGCTTTCTTCTTCAGGAAAAATCAGAGGCCATTGGCAAAAACGCTTTTAATATTTTCTCCTTTTCTTCTTTCCACTGAACACATCATTACTCATGCCCTTTCTTTCTCTACCCTATAGTTTTTTAGAGGGCAAGGGTCCTATGCTCAGGGTGGACACTAGGTCTGGGCAAAGAGCTAGAGGAGACGTTGGGTGCTGGAAACTTGGTAACGAAAAGGCAACCTCCAGGACTTCCAGTGCCCCTTAGCAGTCTCAGCCTATTGGATCAGCCTTCATAGGAGGCTTGGGACCCATTCTGGGCAGGGGCCACCAGGGGCCATGTCTCACCAAATTACTCCTTAGCACACCTCACCACCAAGTCACAGAATAATGATAAAACAAAACTTACCTTCGAGGTTATTTGATTTTAGCATCTCTTCTCAATCCAAACACACACACACATACACACTACTGGCAGGGATGGGAAAACAACTGGGGTGATTTTCATCTATACTTTGATTAAAAGATTTAAAACATATTATATATAACAACATTTTATATTAACATTTTAAATAAGTAGTTTATAGTTGCTGAGTTAGGTTAGCACAGTAGCATGGGATAGCAGGAAAGGCCAAAAGTAAGGGGTTTGGAATCAAACCTGATTTATATTTTGCTTCTACTGTATAATAAAACTTTGTAAGTCATTTAACTTTTGAAACTTAGTGGTGTAGTCTGAATAGGGATAAGTCTAATTTTGTGAGGATTAAATGATGTTCTCAAACAAATTTTCTGGTATATAACAAATATACAGGAACATCATTAGATATCATTTATTGAGTGCTTAGTATGTTCCAGAAAATTTATTAAATGCTGTGTCTCTGTGAACTCATGTAATCCTCACAACAGCCCTGTAGATGTTATCCCCACTTTGCAGATGTAGAAACTGAGGTGAAGAGAGGTGCTTGCCAGCAAGTGGGGATCCAGGGTTTCTATATAGAGGCTCTAACTTAACTGCCATTCTATACTGCCTCTCTGTCAGTAAAGATCTTTCTCCTTATTCATCAGTTAGCTAGGAAAGAGAGAAAAGTATCATCAGTTTTTAATCCTTCAGCATGAAACCAGTAGGTGAAAGCAGAGGTGCTGTAACTGGACTGTAAAAATAAGTCCTTATGTTGGTCAAACACATCATGTTGTTCAAAACATCTGCCATGAGAGTATCTTTGAATTACAATGACTGTCATTTGTTGTTTAAGTTATCATTCCAACTTCCCTAATACAAAAGTTCTCTCTGATTTGACCTGTGATGAAAGCATCTGTAGAAGTGGGGCAGCCCAATGCAATTTTGTTTCCTTCTTTCCTTTTCACATGTGATCTCTGCTAGTCTCCTGGTGCCCTCGTCACTCAGGGACTGCACCAGAAAAGACATCTTTTTTTTGCAGAGAGGTCTCATTTTCTCATCAGCAAATGGCTAGAAGTCAGGCTTATCTGTATCAGCATTTCCATAGATTTATAGCACTTGATACTTCCATTCAGTCTCTTTTCTCTAATTATATGCTTCATGTGCCTGCTTCAGGTACCTACTGCCAGAAATGACATTTTGAGGTAGGTAACAGGACTGGTCTCAGCCTAGTGTTTCCTGTCATTTGCTTTATTGCTCAGTGTTAGCTTGGCAATGACAGGGTTTTGCTGATCAGATGATACCCCAGGGGAAGGATGCCTACCCCTCCTATTATTCCAGGCACTGAAATCACTAACACCATTGATACCATGTCTGATTCTTTACAATCCTAAACTAATTCCTTCTTATTCCAAAAAAACTGAGGTTTAATTATTTCATTTATTTCCCTGTCCACTCATTAATCCATCTGTCCATCCATCCATCCAACCATCCAATCTTTCCATCCATAAGTGCTCATAAGCACTTATTGAGCACTTTTTGTGAGCTAATTCAGCTCTAAGTGCTGGGAAATCAGCAGCAAATCGGACACTTACCTCATGCCTACAAGAGACCACCATGTCACATTGACCATCTTTTAGATATGTACTTGCTCATGCATTATCTCCATGCTTCCCAAACTTCACTCATTCATCAACTATACAAATTTCGCCACATTCCTGTGCAACTTAGATGGTTCTTTACATAATATTCTTCTTTAATAAATTCACTTATTTTCTTAAATACATTGATTTTAAAAGGAAGCTCTATATTGCCTCCAACATTATGCATTTATTATAATATTGTGCATTTTTGTAAAAACATTTAAAGAATACATACAGTGTTCATCTGTGCATTATCTAAAATCATCTCATATACCACCAAAGGTAACTACACCATAGTTTGAGGAACTGAATTATTTCATGTTTTTCCTATAAATTACTCTAAGGTAATTATGATCCCCATTTCCAGATGCAAATTCTTAAATTGAATAATTTTCCTAAGCATATACTTTGGAAACAGTTGAAACTAAGCCTGAAACTCGGGATCTCTTGGCTCCAAGTCCAACAAACTAGAAGTTGAAAACCATTGGAAGATTGTGAAATGAATTGTATTTGTTACTATCAGCATAAGAAAATTGAATAGAATATAGTAGAGTGTGGAATATATCATGCTTAGTAAAGTTAAGTATAGTTCATTTCACATGTGTATGTACTGGATCATCATGTAAAATAAAGGTTATGGTCAAAGAAGGTTGAAAGCCACTGTTCTGCCTTGCCGTGATATATGAAAGCTGACCTACCTTGTTGGTACTCCTGGCTGGCAAGGACCACTGCATTGCACAACTCTGGAAGGCACCATTAAGAGTATCATCAAATCTGGTCCGCTTTTGTTTCCTTATCTCCTTTCCACATGTGATCTTGTATTTGTGTTTTCTTGACCTTGTATTTTTGTAAGTAAAGTTTTATTGGAACACTACTGTGTTCATATATACATATATATATGTGTATATATATACATATTATTCATGGCTGCTTGGATTGCCAGATTTAGCAGGTAAAGATACAGGGTATCTTGTATATCTTACAATCCTAGCTACAAATAGTGTTGAATAATTGTGACAGAGGCTATATGGCCTGCAAATCTAAAAATATTTATTATCTAGCCCTTTGCAGAAAAAGTTTGTCAATCCTTGCTCTCCATGAATGACATACTTTTGAATGGTGCAGTGCTAAGCCTTGCAGTTCTACATGGCAGCTCTGCAGCTGGCCAGTGGCCTTTTGGAAGTTGCTCTTCCTTCAGAGCTGTTGTTCTTCCATTGATTTTTTTTTTGCATGGGCAGGCATCAGGAATTGAACACAGAAGCAAGAACTCTGCCTGCGGAGCCACCATGGCCTGCCCTCCATTGCATTTTAATGTTTGCTTCTCTCCAAGGCTGCGAACTAAGACTGTGTGAACAGAGAGAGCTGAGCATTCCCTCCTAGGAGCTGTCCTGCTAATCACTCCCAGAATTGCCCTTTATCCCTGCTCTTGGCTGCCCCCATCACCACTGCAACTCTTCCCAAGTGTCTGTCCTCCCAGGACATATGAATGGAAGTCTTTTCTGCAATAAACCTTGAGCAACATCCTTAAACAGAGGAATGGGGTTTGGGAATAATGTGAAAAACTGTGAAATTCTCCCAGTGCAAGTGGCCCAGCCCAGTTTTTGACAATGAGTCATGGCCTCCGCCAAGATGTACTCATTACAGTCTCTGCTGACCTCCTTGGAAGAGAGAAAGCTGTTGCCTGCAAAACATAGACATTTCTCAGTCATCTGTGCTGCCTCCTCCTCCTCCACAGCCTTGCCTCACGACCTGGTGGTCTTATTCTACACATCCCGTACATCTATCTGTCCATTTTCTTTCTGAGTCACTGCCTTATCTCCCTTATCAGGGACCTCAGTCCCAGCCTGAGGCCTGTCCATGTACAATGACTAGAATGACAGAGTGATAAGTCAGCAACATGTTGATTGGTTCATGCCCGGAACGATGCATTTGCTTCTGGAGCCACATGCCAAGGTTAATACCAACAGCTGTAATGGTTCAGGAAAAAGGCCACAGTGTGGCCAAGGGCATGCACACTATCTTTTTGTTTGCTCATTTGTTTGGTTTTGGAGAAAGCAGATAGAAAATTTATTAGATACATGTAAGAGGACCTATGGGCACTCTCACAAGAAAGGAAAGGTGAAAGGCGAGAGGCAATAAGCAATGGGGCGTCTTTTTTTTTTTTTTTTTTGGCATGGGCAGGCACTGGGAATCGAACCCGGATCTCTGGCATGGCAGGTGAGAACTCTACCTGCTGAGCCACCACTGTACTGCCTGGTCATTTGTTTTTATAGATTAGCTTTTCTTACTCCTTCTCTCCCTTCCTTGTTTGGGGCTTTCTTTTCCTCCTCTTTTTTTCCAGGGTGGTACCTCATGGTGGTATATTTGGGTGGGTCAGTTCAGCTCCACCCTTCTCTGTAGATGACTCAATGAGGTGGGGGACATTTGGCTCCAGGTGGATGGCTGCTGCTGGGTGTTTCCCGCAAGTGGGTAGCTCCAGGCAGGTTGTCTGTCCAGGACACGGGCCTTCCTGATCTTGATTAACCATCCTTGCTTAAGGGCTCCTTCACGTTTTGTTTTGTTTGTAGTTTCTTTCCTCCCCTCTCTCCCTGCCTCAAATTCCCCCTCAGAGTGTTCTCACTCACCCCTTTCTCTTAAGGGTTGCTGAGAAATACTCACCCCTTTCTCTTAAGGGTTGCTGAGAAATGAGAGTCTGTTTTCTGTAACAGCTTTCTCCTTGTCAGGGGTTGTGGGCCCTGCTTTGGGTGTAGAACTTTCTGGCTATCTCATTTAAGATGAGAGTGGAGGAGTACAGAATGGTGGTTAGAACTGCTGAAAAGCCCTCACATCAGTATTGGTTTGGTGTGAATGGCTTCTAGTCTGGAAGAAATGAACTTGGTGAGAAGTTTAAAAATGCAAGGGCTGATTAATAGCAAGAGGAGGATAGAAGGGAATGGGCCTGGGAGAGGTATTAGCCAAGTGAGACTGGGGAAGAGGGAAGGGAACGACCATTTTTCAGGTTTAAGGGTGAATTTTAGCTGGGTAGCTTGTTTCTGCTTCGCTGGGAAACATGTGCCAAGTTAAGAGGTGCGGGAATGAGGTTTAGATCGGGCTGTGGCTTAGACTGCGGTGTTGACCTGATTTCCTCAAGAGATGTCAGCATTATTTTTTGATGCCCAAGGCAATAGGATTTACAGCTCTTTTTGTAAGCAAAAGCATACATAGTATTTAAGAAATTGAGTATTTCTTGGTGCGTTTAATTGAGAAAGCCTCACCTTTTTTTACACTGCTGCATGAGCATGCAGGACTAGGAAGGCATGGCTTTTTCTTTTTCTTAGTTCTAGAGCTTAGGTGAGGGCTCTTAGTTTTGCTTTCTGAGCTAAAGTCCCTGTTGGCAGGGCTTTTGAATTCACTTTAGTTTGGCTGACTATCGCATACTTTGCTTTCTTTGTTTTTTTGGTTAGTGAAGCTAGTTTTAGAAATAAAAATATTTGCAAATTGCAGCAGAAGTTTTGTCTAATTTCATTTTCACACATTTATTAGAATTATATTAACAGGTAGAACATGATTTTTATACTTGCTTTGTTGCTTCTTTAAAGTCCTTTTTGTTGAAGATGAAGTTTAGACATAAAGCTTATCAACTGTACTTTTTAGAGACACTTTAGAGAAAAGTAGTGTAACTGACAAGCACATTCGGTTGTTCTCATGATTTGCAACTTTTAACATTATACAGACCAGTATTAGGATAGAACATTGTTAAGTTTTTAGGAATTTTAAACAATTTTAAACAATTTCTAAATACATGAATAATATATGAGTAACATTTTATTTATATAAATTTAGCTAACAGAGGGAAAGAAAAAATTTTAAATTATTGTAATGCCTCATAAAACACTCTTTTGTACTATAATAAGTTATTTTAGCACCTTATTTTTACAAGGTGAGAGAACAAATTATTTCTAACAGTTTTCCTTTAAGAGTGAGATTTGTTGTAGAGCTGTGTTCCAGTAGCCATGTTTCTTGATGATGATTGAACAATGATGTAGCTTTCACAATGAGACTCTGTGAATGTGAAAACCCTGTGTCTGATGCTCCTTTCAGCTACTATATCAACAAAAGAGTAGAACATATGGAATAAAAATAAATAATAGGGGGAACAAATGTTAAAATAAATTTAGTTTGAAATGCTAATGATAAGTGAAAGCAAGGGGTAAGGGGTATGGTATGTATAATCTTTTTTTC
>PVIY010027915.1:0-33692 GCA_004026745.1 Myrmecophaga tridactyla | reverse complement strand
TTAAAAAAAAAAGTCTCTCTGGGAAGATCCTGACAGCACACATGAGGACACACACTTCTGGGATGGGCACTTCTGGAATGGATTGAGAATGGATTCCTGGAAAACTGATCTGAAAAGTATGCATAACTGAACACTTCCACTCACTGTAAACTTGTCAGAAGCAGCAGTCAGTAGAAAACCTTGGTAGTTTTTCATTATTTGTAAGGATGGGGCTGATTTATTCAATATTATCTGGCAGTATGCTCGTTTGTCTGCCAGGAATAATGTAGCTGTAAATGTCAGTTACACTATGAAACACCCTAACTAAATGCTATCTATATCTGGAAAATATAATCTAAATTTCTCAGTTTTCTGCAGATAGAAGATATCACATATAGGAATACAGAAGATAAAGATGGGATTAAAGTATTCAGTTGGATATATGTGTTAATTTAATAAAATATTCTGCTATCCTTAAGTAGAAATAACATTTTAAGAATGTCTGTTTAAAAATGTTGTCTAAAAACATTATTGAATTTTACTTGAAGAAAAATAAATCAAGATATTTTAATAAAAGTATATTTTGGATATATTATGGGTTCAGTTCCAGACAACTACAGTAAAGTGAGTATCTCAATAAGGTGAGTCTCACAAATCTTTTGTTTTCCAGTGCGTATAAAAGTTATGTTTACGCTATATTGTAGTCTATTAAGTGTATATTTGCATTATGTTTAAAAAAACAATGTACATATTTTATTGCTAAAAAATACTAACCAGTGAGTTGTAATGTTTTTGCTGTTGGAAGTTTTTGCCTTGATGTTGATGGCTGCCAACTGGTCGGGGTGGTGGGTTGTTGGGATGGCTATGACAATTTCTTAAAATAAGAAAACAGTGAAGATGGCCACGTCGATTGACTCTTCCTTTCATGAAAGACTTCTCTGTAGCATGCAATACTGTTTGACAGCACTTTATTCAAAGAAGAATTTCTATCAAAATTGGAGACAATACTCTAATTGGAGACAATACTGCTGCTTTATTAACTACGTTTATACAGTATTCTAAATCCTTTGCTGTTATTTCAACAATGTTCACAGCATCTTCACCAGGAGTAGATTCCATCCCAAGAAACCACTGTTAGCTCATTCATAAGAAGCATTTTCTCATCCATTAAAGTTTTATCATGAGATTGCAGCAATTTTTTCTTCAGGCTCCACTTCTAATTCCAGTTCTTTTGCTATCTCCATCACATCTGACATTACTTCCTCCAAATCCCTGTTAAAGCTGGCCTCCTCCCATGAATCATGAATTGTCTAATGGTATCTAGAATGGTGAATCCTTTCCAGAAAGTTTTCAATTGACTTAGCCTAGAACCATCAGAGGAATCACTATGGCAGATATAGCTTTATGAAATGTATTTCTTAAATAATAAGACTTGAAGGTTGAAATTACTCCTTGATCCATGGGCTGCAGAAAGGATGTTGTTAGGAGGCATGAAAACAACATTAATCTTGTTATATATCTCCATCAGAGTCTTTGGGTGACCAGGTGCATTGTCAGTAAGCAGTAATGTTTCAAAAGGAATATTTTTCTGAACAATAGGTCTTAACAGTGGTCTTAAAATATTCAGTAAACCATGTTATAAACAAACATGCTGTCACTCAGGCTTTGTTGTCCCATTTCTATAGAGCATAGGCTGAGTAGATTTAGCATAACTCTTAAAGGTCCTAGGATTTTCAGAATGGTAAATGAGCACTGGTGTTTCAATTTGCTAAAGTTGAGGAAATGCAATATACCAGAATTGGGTTGGCTTTTACAATGGGGATTAATTAACTTACAAGTTTACAGTTCTCAGACCATGAAAAATGTCCAAATTAAGGCATCTGCAGGACAATACCTTCTCCCTGAAGAAAGGCTGCTGGCAATCTGGGACTCTGCCCATGGTCAGGCACATGGCAACATTTGCTGTTTATTCCTGGGTTTCGCTGTTTCTAGCTTCTGGGCTTCAGTGTTTTCCTCTCTGAGCTTCTGTGTATGTCCTTCTCTCCCAGATAATGCATTTTTTCCCCTTCTTCTCTGAGCTTCTATGGTGCTTTTTTCTGTGTTTCATCTGTTACGTAGGACTCCGATGAGAGGATTAAGACCCACCTGGGACATGACTCAACTCAAATAATCTAATTAAAAGGTCCCACCCAGTCTATGCCCATAGAAATAGATTAAAAGAGCATAAAATTTTCGGGGTACAAACAGCTTCAAGCCACCATAACTAGCTTTTAAATTACCAGTTGCGACTGCATTAGCCCCTAACAAGAGAGTCAGCCTCTAATTTGAAGCTAGGCATTGACTTCTCTCTAGCTATGTAGTCCTAGATAGCATCTTTTCCCAATAGAAGGCTGTTTCATCTATACTGAAATTCTGTGGGTTAGAGTAGTCATCTCCATCAATGATTTTAGCTAGGTCCTCTGGATAACTTGCTGCAGCTTCTACATCAGCACTTGCTGCTTCACATTGCACTTTCATGTTATGGAGATGGCTTCTTTCAAGTCCTTAAACCTCATGAACCAACCTCTGTTAGCTTCACATTTTTTTCTGCAGCTTCCTCATCTTTCTCAGCCCTTCAGAGAACTGAGGAGAGATAGGACCTTGCTCAAGAGTAAGCTTTGGCTTATGGGAATGTTGTGGCTGGTTTGAGCTTCCAACCTCCCCCAGTAAGACTTTCTTCATTTCAATAATAAGGAGGTTTTGCTTTCTTATAATGTGTGTGTTCACTGGAATAACACTTTAAATTTTCTCCAAGAACTTTTATCTTTGAATTCACAATTTGGTTGTCTGGCACAAGAGGCCTAGCATTCAGTCTATCTTATCTTGGCTTTCAACATGCCTTCCTCACTTAAACTTAATCATTCTAGCTTATGATTTAAAGTGAAAGACGTATGACTCTTCCTTTCACTTGAACACCTAGAAGCCATTAGAGAGTTATTCATCGGCCTAATTTCAAAACTGTTGCATCTCAGGGAATAGGGAAGCCCAAGGGAAGGGAGAGAAACAGAACGATCGGTCAATGGAGCAATCAGAGCACATGCAAAATTTATCGATAAACTGTGTTCATGGCCCAAAAACAATTACAATAGTAACACCAAAGATCACAGAGCACCATAACAGATAGAATAATAATGAAAAAGTTTGAAATACTGTAAGAATTTCTAAAAAATGTCACAGAAAAATGAAGCGAGCACAAGCTGTTGGAAATATGGTGCCTACAGTCTTACTTGATTGCCACAAACCTTCAATTTGTAAAAAACACAATATCAGCATAGCGCAATAATGCAAAGTGCAATAAAATGAAGTATGCCTGTACAGTAGTAAAATGAGAACTAAATTATCAAGCCAAAGTTTATAGACTTACAAAAATGAGAATCAAGCATTATAAGTTAGTCTTCAATGAAAAGTAACCAAAGGTGATAGCCCCTTTTCTCATTTCTAATGAAGTTGGGGAAAAGACTTTAAATAATAAAATTGCTAAGCTAACCTGCTTTCTGGGTTCTAGCTATCAGTAATTGCTGTTTCTGTCTGATATTTGATAGCAGAATAGTGCTATCAAATAAAACTTTCTGCAAATATTTTATATCTGTGTTGACCAATACAATAGCCATGAGCCACATGTGGCTACTGACCCCTTGAAATGAGGCTAGAGCAACCGAGGGACTGAATTTTTAGGTTTAATTAATTTATTTTTATTTATGTTTTTGTGGGGTCATTGGCCAGGAATTGAACCTAGGTCTCCTGCATGGCAGGTGAGCATTATACCACTGAAACACCCATGCACTCCGTGGTTTTAGTTAATTTTAAACAGTCACATAGACTCATGGCTACGACACTGGACAGCGCAGATTTTGAATGACGAGAGACATCATGCCATAAAAAAGAACAATAGTCCTAAAAACTTTTAAAAGGATAGGAAGAGACTGGAGTTATTCATATCAGAGGGGAGGGGAGGGTTGAGAAGGATGATAAAGGAAAATAAACTTTCAAAGAAATCTAAATTTGACCCCCCAAGGTTTTGGAAAGGTTTCCTACAAATCTATGCACAGAAGTAATGAGAAAATGAAGGGAGCGGAGAGGTAGGAAGAAAATACAGAAAGACAGAAAGGTTCTCTATAGTTACATGACGACTGCCATTTATTATTTTGCTATCAACAGTAACAGCCAAAATTTCCTAAATAATCGGTATACATCTTAGGTACTATACTAAGCACTACATCTACATTTTCATTTAATTCTCAAAATAAGCATCCTCGGTGGATATACCTATTACTTCCCTTCTATAGATGACGATATTGAAATTTAAGTAGATAATGTGACAAAATAAAACCATATATTCTAGTTGAAATCTGGCAACTCAAGCAAAATAGAGGAATCTGTGTTGAAGCTGTATCCTGTATAACCTTCTATTATAGCAATTAACACATTATGGTGAAATATAGTTTACTGGCTGTCACCCACTGAAGGTAATTCTTAAGAAGGCAGGGACCACGTTCTGTCAATCACTTACTATCTTTGTCAGTTACCTACTACCACCACTTTTACCTATCATGGCACTTGAAATATATATATTTATCTTCAATAAATATTTGCTGAATTTACTATGAATTTATCTCTAGATTCCAATTACAAACACAAGTGCTTTCTCCAACTCTTACTTATCCTGTAAGTATCTACATTTGAGTTTTAAAATCAAGTTTAAATTTTACAGTTTTACAAACTATTTCAAAGAATCTAGCAAGAAACCCAGAACTCTAAAGGTCTGACCAAAACATTTAACTTTGAGCTGTCATTTTTTTTTTCAGACCCATTAATCAAATATATTATCAGACTTCATGTTTGGATATTATGCAATAGAAACTTTATCCCTAAAACTATGACTGAAAGTGTACATTTATTAAACAAAAGTTATGCCATGTAACAGCATCCACCCTATATGTCAAGTTTAAGTACAAGAAACATCTTTTAATGTGCCTGAACTGAGTCACACTGCTCTAGTACTTTTTTTTTTTTGCATGGGCAGGCTCCAGGAATCGAACCCAGGTCTCTGGCACAGCAGATGAGAATTCTGCCACTGAGCCACTGTTGCCCATCCTCTAGTACCTTTTAAAAACCCCAATTGCCTTTTTAAATGTAGTAACAAAATGTAACCACTTTCATAATCAGTACCTTTAAGAGAGGTAGGATATAAATAATTTTTAAATAGCTTTGAGCTAATTCTATGGATATGATAAAAGTCTTCCAATCTGATAGTTTCCAATCTTTCAGTGTCAACAATGCCTTTTCTTTTGTTTTAACCTTCTGCTTTATTAATGTTCACTTATATGGGCATAATATCATTATTTATTGGGTAAAGTGAGGCCTAGGATAAATTGTAGGATAAACTGCACATCCTGCCTACCCCTCCACCCCACCCCGAAATCAGAAAGGGCCAAAATAAATGAAGGAGTTTACAACCTTAATTCAAATTCACAGCACCCACCACCCTTGCCAAGCTAAGCATCACTCCCAAGTGATGCTAATGTTGCTTTGTGTAGCAAGAAAAGAGAGTTTTTACAGATTATGTGCTTTTTACTTTTCTAGTTTCTTTTTAATGTTCATTCACTTATTCTTTCAACAAATTTTTACTGTTTGAGTTATAAATCAGGTACTTCACAAGGAGCATAAATAAGATCTGAATTTTGCCCTTAAGGAGATCATTGGCAAAGCAAACATATAAACAAGTAATCACACTATACCTGAAAGGTACAATAAAATAAAGGTGTGCAGTGAGAAGAGAATGTCTCATTCCAAGGGAGAGCAAAAAAGACTAAAGACATGACTCTCGGCTAAACTGAAATCTACACTGTGCAGATGATTAAGGGTATATTTCAGGCAAAAGAAACAGCAAGACAAAGGAGCAAAGTACTCTGGAGGAATTTCAAATAATATGAAACTGCTGAACCATGTATTTATGGTAGATTTCAGATAGGAGACTGAAAGGTAAATAGAGTGAGATCATAAAAAGTCTAGCATGTCAGCTAAGTAGTTTGGACTTAC
Source organism: Myrmecophaga tridactyla (assembly GCA_004026745.1). Taxonomy (NCBI): domain Eukaryota; kingdom Metazoa; phylum Chordata; class Mammalia; order Pilosa; family Myrmecophagidae; genus Myrmecophaga; species Myrmecophaga tridactyla. The sequence continues at coordinate 27,635 of PVIY010027915.1, read as the reverse complement.
CTGATTGGCTGTTGTATCAATGAAAGACTTTTGAGTAGAGAAGTGTGTCCACATTTGTGTTAAAATATTAATACTACCATTACTAAAATAATAACTAGCATTTGTTCCAAGTGCTTCACAAGTATTTAATCGCATAATCATCACAGCCACCTCATAAGAATGGTACTGTCATGTTCTCTCCCACTGAGGATATTAGGCACTAAGAATTAAAATGATCTGTCTTCACTTCAAACCTAGGAAATATGGCTTTGGGGGCTACACTCAGTCTCTCTCCCTAGAAAAATTATCGAAAAATTATTCTGGTAGCACTGCAGAAGATACATTTATAGATTCTGAGCCTGGAAGATAGTTCTGGGGGCACTAAACAGCTAAGGAAACAGATTAATGAAGGCTGGAATTAGGCAAGGACAATGGATTTGAGCATTTCAAGGATATTTCATGAGTGAAAAGAACTTTGTCACTGAGAAATGTTGTGGGTATGAAAGAGAAGTTATATAATGTGATTCTTCAGTTTGTTTCTAGCTTGAGAGATGATAAGAATGGGAATACCAAGCAGTGATATCAGGGAAAAGAATATTTTTGGCCTGAATTTGGAAAAGAAAACATAGGTGGTCAACTTGAGATGTATATGGGATATGTAGTAAGAAAGAAGTCTTCAGCAGAAAGGCAGGTAGGTATGGGTTTCCACACACTGGTATGTTGGCCACAAATAAAGTCACAGCATGGATGAAGTCACAGAATGGATGAAGTCACAGAATGAAATGTGGAATTCAAAGCTAAGAGTAAGACTGATGACTGACACAAGAGAGAGAGTGGACCCTGTGAAACCAAGTGACTCCAAGGAAGCAAAGTTTCGAGACAGAAAGTAGTCACTACCATCAAATACTGCTGAGCTATCAAATAAGATAAAGACAAATAAGATAAGACATTTTCTGCTTTATTTGGAAATAAGATAAATGGTGGCTTTAAAAAGGGCAATTTCAGTGGGACAGTAAGGTTAAAAGCAACTCCGGTTAACTGAGGAAAAAGAGAGGGTGAAGAAACTGAGAAACATGAAAACACTCCCTCTGAAGATCTTGCTATAAAGGATTGGAGAGAGATCAGTAACAAGAAATGAAAAAAAGGTCAAGGGAAAGTTTTTATTTTTTATAGGATGAGAGACTTGAACATACTAGTAGGAAAATTTGAGGTCACTGAAGAAGGAAAGACTAAAAACACAGAAGATATCTGATGAAGCAGTGTCCTAAGTAAAACAGGACAGAGAGAAATGAACTTTGGACCCACAGAGCGTCTTCCAAAGTCTGGAGCAGGATTTTTCAGCTGCAAGCACTATGGATATTACAAGGCAGTAATTCTTTTTTGCTATGTATATTGTAAAATATTTAGCAGCATCACTGGCTTCTACCCACTAGAGGCCAGAAGCACCCCCTAGATGTGATAACCAACATTGTCTCCAAGCACTGCTAAATGATCTCAGCTCTCATCCCCAACCTGGGGAAAGGGCACAATCTCCCCTGGTTGCGAGGCAGAGAACAGGTGAATTTAAGTAGCTGTTGAAACAAAGTGGGTCCCATTCATTAACTGCACCATGAAAACGAAGAGCAGAGTCTTTTCTGGGGTGGGGTGGGGAGTAGGGAATACGCTGTGGTGAGAAGAAAAGCTCTAGAATGACTCTAAGGAGAATGGAGAAGTACCTAACTAGGGAAAACAAAACCGCGTAGGCACTAGAAATATTCCCATCCACTTAGGCCTAAAAGGCGAGCGTATTTTCCACAGTGCACGAAAGGAACATGACCGTGAAGAACAGCATTACAGGACCTTTAACTTCATCGATACATCCTTCTTTTAACAATTTAAGGAATTGGGTCACCCTAAAAGTGTTCTGACTCTTAGAAAAATCTTTTTTTTTTCCCAGAATAGAAATTTAGAAGTAAAAACTGAATCAATCTTTTCTCTGAATAATATACAATTAAAAAAATGTTGTAAAGCTTCCACTAGGAAAGTTTGTATATTTTATTTGTCCCAAACTCTACCCATTGCAACTTTCGATTTTTACTCAAGAAACAAAAGTGTAATATTGTATTTTTAATTAGGCAGCCCCTCTGAAGACTGTCAAATTAACTTATACTGCTGAGTGTTAGTCCACATTAGTATTTGTGGTCAGCAGAGAAAAAAGTTTTACTCTTTTACCTGGGTCCTGAAAGCTCAATTACTGCATTGTCACAAGTGACAGGCATTAAGACTCTGTAAAACTAGCTAGATAGATGTTATTTAAACTTTATCTTCTAAAAATATTCTTAATAAATTGACAATCTGATCAGTGTTTCAACAATCATAAATTTTTTCAGATCAAAAGTGCTCATAATACCCGTGAAAGTAAATAGAAGGATCCTGATTGAAGATAATATTCCCAATGTCTTTCAATATTATTATTAAGGAAAGTGATCTGCAGAGAAATTTGTCACTTAGAAATTTCCCAAAAGTATTAAAGAAAAAAAACACTAGAACTCTGTCTCACCCCCCCATTTTTCTCCTTTCTTTCATCTCGACTCATGAACTTATCAAAGCACCTTCATGTGCAGCTAACAGAATTTGCATGTAGCAATAATTTCCTGAAAAAATCAAATGCATCAAGACAAATATACAGGCAAGGATTCTGACCTAAGTTAAACTAACCTGAGAAATAACTCTATGTTCAAGAGTATGCCTACTTCTCATTTGAAAGAAACCATGCTATTGGCTGTAATCAGCCTCACTTTGGCTAAACTGAACTCCCATAGAATCTGCAACCTCTTTTAGTTACTCTCAGTTTGGGAAGTTAAGAGCTTTGGATATATAACCAATTCTCTTCCAAATAAAGAAATTCAAATTAGACTCACTCTCAGATGTGCTATGTGACTTGATCAAAAGACAAAAAAATTAAGCTGAAATTCCATAGTATTCTAAAGACTAATTAGAGTTCTAACATCATTCAAATTTGTATCTCTAATTGCAACCTTACCTACATTCTTGAGGGCTCTGATATAATGATCTATAATTAGGGCATTAGAGGAAAAGTCTTTGCATTGTACCCAAAACCTGACTATAAAACAATATCTAGGCCTACATCCAAGTGAGTAAAACATCTTACTTGAGGCAAATATGTTCATACAGCAATTGGGATTACATCTAAAGCTTTTAAGTTCAGATATGTTTTTATTCCTCAAAGGAAACAGAAATTGCATGTGATATGGGAGCATGCCAAGAAATATAAAGGGAATCAAAAAAATACGGTTAAAGAGCAGTCTATGGTTAAAGAGCAGTCTAGGCATAAATAATTCAGTTATAGTTAACAAATACATGGATTTCAATACCTGGCTCAAGTCTTAAGCTAACCAATACACAACTGTGCATTTATTTATTGTTGCAAGTTACTAAATCAAATAACATCAGAGCCAACACTAAGCAAATCAGATTTTACTAGACTTATCAGTCAATCAATTCAAAGTAATGGGTGCAAATTCCAAAGTGGACGCATTTCTGAAATGGTTTATTCTTAAATATACACAAAAATGAATTTAATCTTTGAGGGTGCTCAATGGTTCAATATTAAAAAGAAAGCAAGGCCATTGACTTCCATGCTCATTTACGATCTTAAGATATTTATTCTAACATACTTGGATTAGATATTCATCTCTGTGTCTACTATTTCATACATATGATCCCTGATGTAAAGCTTCAATTTTCCTTTTTCATTTCCAAAAGAAATCTGGGCATATTTAGGTGCTAAACAACACTTGCTCTTTTCTTAAACAATCTTTGTATGTGTAACTTGTCAGTTTTTATTTCCTTTGGGAAATAATGCAAGTATTATAACTATTACAACATCAGTCCTAATTCCATTGTCTTCTGAGTTCTTTTCAATTCTATTCCCTTATAAAATGTCTACTTCCAATGTAATACAATAAAAATAAATTGCCTCGTTAACATTTTTTTAAATAAAATTTTATTTTAACATTCAAAACCAAAATTAATTGGGCTTAAAAGGCATACATTAACATGTTTCTAATACTGACTTAAAAGAATTTAATTGATAAAGGTAAAATCAACCTGTAAAGGGCAAATATTCTATGATCTCATTTATATGAAATAATTAGAATATATAAATTCATAAAGTCAGAAACTAGAACACAGGTCACTGGGGTCCAGATGAGGGTGGGGAATGTGGAGTTAATGCTTAATTGGTAGAGAGATTCTGAGTAAGGTTAAACTTTTTGTAATGGATGGTGGCACAACATTATGACTATAATTAATAGCACTGAACTATGTAATTGAAAGCGGATAAATGGGAAATTTTAGGCTGTATATGTTACCAGAATAAAAATGAAAAGAAAATGTATAGAACTGTGTAACACAAAGAATGAACCCTAAAATAATCTATGAACTATAGTTGATAGAATAATAATATTATTATTTTATCAATTGTAACAAAGGTACCACACTAATGCAAAATGTCACTAATGAAGAAAACTGTGTGTGTGAGGGGGGTTTATGGGAACTCTGTACTCTCTGTATGACTTTTCTACAAGCTAAAACTGGGCTAATAAAATTTTTTTTTAATCAAACAAAGAAATGGCAAAAGATATAATAATTTCAATAAGGATTTCTTTCCCCATAAAAAGCTGAAAATAAGATCAAAACATAATTAGGATACTATGACACCTTTAAAATTAAGAGCTAATAAATGTTATCCATATTGTTATTTTTGTTTAGAAATACTTAAAAAAAGTATTTCAACTTTTAAGTTCCATCAAAAACACAGAAACTTGATCAATCATGTATATGTATGGATATGATCCTGCGGCTCAAGGCAAAAATACAATAATATTTATATAGTGTTAATTAATGGAAAGTAACATATAACAATTCATATAACGTCACCTTAAGGACTAAAAAATTGTATACTGTAAACTGAGAGGACAACACTGGAACAATTGTTTAAGAAATATATAAAATTTCAAATAGTAAAAAGCTCTAAGCCCTGGAAGAATAGGTTTCATCTAATGTCAACAATTGTGATTATTAGTTGCTGCCTGGAGAAGACCTGGTAGATTTGAAGTTGATAGCAGGAGAAAAACCTGGGATCGATTAGCAGTATCTGCTACGGCTATGAAGATAACTTATGTGTTATCTTGAAGGAGAGAGGGAAATGTTGGTATAACTTGCATTTTTTAAATCTCTGTTCTAGATAAAAACTACAGTGTTATAGTATGAGATGATGAAAAATTATAATACTGATTATTATAGCACAAATCTTCCCTCATGCTCAGGAGTTGTGCTTCAAAGATTCTTAATAGATGAAAGCTGTAGAATCAGAAGAAAAGGGGAAAATCAGAAGCAAAGTTGCTAGGGCCTCAGCAGTTCTATTACAGAGGTGAACTCCAGATACTGTGCCCAGAGAGCAGAGAATAATTATGATGATACTAAGGCATTGTGAATGCTATTAATTCTTATTTATAGGGTAAGTTTTGTATTAAAAGAAGGCCTAGGAGTGTATATCAGGCTATCTGAGCAGAGGTACCCAAGAGGTTTACTTTCTAGGGCTAAATTTAAAGACCAGTGGAATCCCTGCTTGTTTTGTTTTTTGATCAGTTCTAAGAGATCTACTGCTTGATATTCCATATATGTACTCTTTATGCAAAATAAGCCACACTATCTTTATGCTAATGAATCAATCCTACACATACTGGCTCACTTTGCATTCATCAGTTTGATACAAAGGAGTTTAGCACAGTAGTTCACAAATTGGAAGTATCTGAAAGCATGTCTATAAAATATCCTTTTAAAGAAGTCAAGTTACAAAAAGGAAGAACAGAAATTTTCTTCTTGCTTGAAAACGGAATATAGAAAAACAGTCCAAGGCCAAACATATGCACATGACCTCCAACTGCAGCACTGCTTGCACAAATCTTCAACTCTGTCTCTTGTCTTCTTTCTGGGGTCTGTCAACTTCAATTAACTTTTGGCAGCTTTGGATACCGCTGTGAGATTAACAAGAAAGAAGCTGCAGCAAATTCACAAAGTGAACCATAGTATTGCTCCTACTAAGAGCAATGGATAATAACTTTAAAAAAATACTGTTAGGCTATAAGTCAGAAGATGAATCAAAGGCTTAAAAATGATTTTAAACAAGCATTTCTTCTTTTAGTCAGCTATCAGAAGGATAACTGCTTTGAAAATAAAAGATACCTCTCTTGCTCCCTCCCTCTCATTCTCTATGCTGAGTATACATTTAGTATTAATTTCTGCTTATTGGAGTGCTTAGGTCTCATTAATCTAATTCCTGAGAAAGTGTAAGTTTGCTAGACAGATATGAGGTGCAGGCAGAGAAAGAGAAGATAGCAGTTTTAAGTCATTTGATTTTTGAGAGACTATTCAAAGCACCATCATAAAAAGATTAAAAGAAAATCTACAAGGTTAGCTATGTGCTGAATGTTCTTTGAAGATAATGTATCCTACATATATATTTATAGAGAGAGACAGACACACACATATATAGACACACCCACATATTTCCGTTTACCAGTTGAGTTGTATTAGAAACTATTTTGCATTGTTAAAAATATGAAACATCAAAAGAGAGACAAAAGTGAAGTTACACTTTTTGCCAGAATAAATATTTACCATAAAAATCAACCTGGCACAATCACTCCCAGCCAGTTATAAAATAGAATGGACAGCTGGCTAAACTACTAACAAAGAGGCAGGTAGTAAATTAATGCTTTGTGAAAATCAAGAAAAACACACCTGAAAAAGACTTAATGACTAAGGGCTTAAATGCTTAGCCACAAAGTATCAGACTCATTCTGTTCTCTAACCAAGATGACTTTTCAAGGCCCTGGCCATATACATCCTAACATTACTTGCATCTGATATTTAGCAGTTAGAAAAGAATCAAGGCCATGCATGTTCTTGTCTACAATCCTCGGGTATCTAGAATACTCAACACAAAGCCAGAGCACATAAAGTTGAAAGACTATTGCCTTAATTCCAACAGAATTTCTCCTTTATCCATTAATACTCCCAAATTCTCTACTTCTACTATCAGTTAAATGGAAATGCTTTTACTTTTAGGGGAACCTTTGAAAGCAGATACAAATGTGGTGATCAATCTTAGTCTTTTAGTTGGTTTCATTGATTAAAATGTGGCCCACTGATTTTACTTGCTCAGCATATAAAGGCCATGTTATAAAGAAAACTTTTAAAACACAGCTTAAACTAGAACAAAAGCTTTGAATTGTAAATATGGGAACAATGCACTTATTCCTCTCCATTTAAGGTTCTACATCCACAGCTTCAGTCCAAAAAGAAATTTGAAAGAAAGGTTAGAGCTGGAGTAACCAACTTTAAGGGTGCATGCCATTCCAAATTTAGCTTTAGGAAGGAAATTTAAATTTTTCCCTTGAGAATCTGTTACTTTTTAAAAGATCTGATAAGAAATTAAATGACTACTTTACTTTAAAAACTATAGCTGTAATTTTATTTCCAGTGGACCAAGAACCTTACAATGTTTTTCTTAAACTGGCTATTATAGGTGACTAGAGCCCAGGGTTGGACTATGGACTAAATACACCTAAGAATCCCATATTCCATTTCCCTGCTGAGTTTGCTATCAGCAATCAAGTAACCTAATTTCTCTCGCCAAACACGTTTCTATTTTGAGGTCTCAAATTTTATTTGACAGATTTACTTTGGGTTAAAATGGCTCTAAACAATGCTTTTCAAATTCTTGGTATCATTTGGGGAGAGCTAATAAAATAAGTTTTTAGTCATTTCTCTAAATGCAGTTTCTCATATAATGGATTTTAAATCAGACACAACTTAAGCGGTTAGTTTAATTCAGAAATTAGCAAATTTTTTAGCATGATCATATTCGTGGAAAAAATGAAATCTCTGTTCATTTCAAGTGACTCATCCTTTTCAAAACCTGCCCGAAAAAATCTCCTCAAAATTTGATTTCCTACTTCAATGTATAAGAAAATCAGCAATCTTATTTTTAACTCCTAAATTGTTACTATCTGGAAGTAGATAATTAACCAAAGGAAGGAAGCTTTTTAATTATTTCTAACCATCTTCCTTATTTGAATCATAGCCATTTCTCCCAAGATAGGCAAGTCACCGAGGCCAGCAAGATGCCTGTCATTAGCCTAATAAACTAGAAAACTGTATTTAAAAGTTGGTACTGATGACTAGAAACAAAAATACATGTCTAACAAAGTGGATGAACCCTGAGGACATAATGCTGAGTGAAATAGATACAAAAGGACAGATATTGTATGTTTCCATTATTATAACTCTGATAAAGCCGTCAGTGTTTTGGAGCAGCTAGAAGGAAAAATCCTGAGAGGGCGGTACCCCATAACAAACTCTAGGACCTGTTCTGTAGCTGCTTGTTGAAGTGTGCTTTGAAAATTATTGCTTTTTTTCTTTCTTTTCTTTGTATATACATGTTATATTTTACAACTAGAAAACAGTAAAAAAGGAACAAAAAACTACATGCAGTTATAGTAATATTAGATAAAATAAATTCCTGAAAATAAAAAATTTGAGAAGATTTAGTAACATAGCTCACTACAGCAAAGTTGATATCTGTAATAACGTTTTACTTGGTATTTTGAGTATGCACAGTTTTGATAGTTAATAAAATGTTATTTAGGATAGTTTAATATCCTAATATTAAATATTAGTTTAGAATTCAAGTAACTCTGATATCTGTATATTTATAGATTTTTTCCTTCCTTGCCTTAATTTTAAGTTGATTTATGAAACATTATTGTACAACCAGGCTTTATGATGATTACTTTTTTTTTTTAATTTCTCTATGGATAAGCTAACTAAAATTTCCATTTTAGGTGGTTAAGATTTCCACGTGTTAATTGTTAAAACATTTGTATGTTCATATTTTCCTGAAATGAGGAAAATATTTAGTAACATAGGTCATTACTATAGCAATGCAGATATTTTGAGAACTTGCAGTTTTGACAGCTGATCAAATGATATCTAAGTTAGTGTCTTATATACTTAGAATTTAAGAACTTTGCTATCTGAATATGTAGAGTTTTTCCTTGTTGCCTCAATTTTAAATTGGTTTATGAAACTTACTGTGCAAACACAGGCTTTATAAACATTATATGGAAACTTTATTTAAATATGCCTATGGTTAAGCCAACTAAGATATACATTTTTGGTGGTTCAAAGTATACAGTTTGTTTTTTTTTTTAATTAAAAAAAAATTAACAAAATAAAATTTAAAAATTAAAATAAAAAAATACAGGTCTAAGATTTGACTGAGTCTTTGGAAGTAGAAAAAAATCTTAAAGTCCTATAAAGCTTCAAGCGCAATAGCGCACCATTTTCTCCTTGATTGGAGTTGTAATATTCAAATTTGCATAAATGCTTTGATATCTGTAATATAATATAAACTGCCTTGCAAGTAACAAGTGGAGACTTGTCATTATAAACAACTGTAAGAACAGTAAACACGGATAGAGTACTAAGTGCCAGACAGGGTTCGGGGTTTGTTCTGAGTATTTGTTGCTCTTCAAACAAAAACCAGAAGTCTCCATTCAAATGTCTATAAAGCTATAAGGGTCCTTGTTAAAAGACATCTATCTAGTAAGGACCCATATGCCCACACAACTAGAATTTCAGTTAGACACACAGCTATTTTTCACTCGATCAAATAAAAATCTGAACTTTAGGCTAGATCTATGAAAAACTAAAGAAAGTGTTAATCAAGGTAACGTGCTAGATAAATAAAAATAGTGAATAAACAATTTACTTCTTAATTAGAAAATCTATCTGTAACAAATCACTGAAATGGCAAAATGACAGTCATATCACCTATTAAGGAAAACATTTTAGTGAGTAAATGAGAAAATGCTAAAAGTATCAGTTTAGCAAAAGCATAAACTACAGAAGTGAAACAGAAAGACATACACTGAACATTTTCAGGTTGTTATACTTACTAAAAAAAACCTCCACCTTTAAAACTCAGTATTTTGTTTTTAATGCAAGTACAATTCACAGTAATTAGATTCTTTGCTAAATAATACTAGTATTATTGGATTTTCTTTGCAAATTCCTTTAGTTCAAGTATTGCTAAAGAAACAAATGTACAGATGCTACAAATTCATCTAAAAAGCGAGACAGTACTGACTCTTCTGTTTCATGGTTTGTAATATACCTATTAGGGATTTAAATTTGTTGTATCACACAAGGTAATATTAAAATGGAATCTGATAGAGATGTGCTTTATTACTCTAAAACATGCTTACCGTTTACACTATATTGTGTGCTTTTTAAGATAAGCAAGATCAATTTACCCCAATCTTCGCTATAGAATTTAGCACAGACCATATATTAAAGTCTGTCTTTCTAAAAGAGCATCTTTTAGAGTGAAGCACAGCTTTGAAGTCTGCAAACCCTGGGTTAAAACACTTATGCAAGACAAAAGCTGTATGATCACGAACAATCTTTGAGTTTGCTTTCTTACATGTAAAGAAAGATAAGGTTTACTAAATAGGATTCTTTCTGGAAAAAAAATTATGCAGAATGTATGCCACACCAAGGTTAAAAAATGTTAGTCTCTCCACACCCTGTAATTAGAATGCATTTCAACCTGCGATCTTAACTATTTGGGGCCAGCAATGTGGAAAATGATGTATAATTAAAACCAAGGGCTGTAATTAAAATACCATCAACTAGATTTTATAAGAAAGACTCTTTAAAGGAGCTCTTGATGATTTTACCTCTTAGGGTCAGCCAGAAAACCTTCAACTACTAAATGGGTATGATGACTTGAGTGATAGATGATGGGATGTTTTTCAGAACTTTCTTACCTGTTAAATACTACCTTCTCCTATCTAAAGGGCTCAAAGTAATTTATCACCACAGAAGATCAATTCTTAAATAGCTACCCTTTATACTTAGATTATTTTTAAAATATCCTGATTTTACTAATGCACTCAACTAAAGTATAAACTGACCCTAGTTCAGTAATAAACACAACTTCTGTTATTAAAAAATGCTTCTTCAGGGGTGCACAGGTGGTCCAGCGGTAGAATGCTCGCCTTCCATGCGAGAGACCTAGGTTTGCGCCCCCATCCCCCAAAACAAAACAAAACAAAAAACTTGTTCAAATGCAAGAATATTTTATTTCCTGTAATAAAAAGCATAGACAAAGTAATAATTACTTTGCCAAGATTAGTAGAAATAGAAGCATAATTCACAAACATGATAAGCATGTTGCCCTGATGTATGGATTAGGCAATATTATGGCCACAATGCTTCAAGTTGTCTGTCCAAGGACTCTAGAAAAGGTTATTGTGCTGGTTTGAAGCTCTATGTACCCCCAGAAAAAAACATGTTCTTAAAGTATATTACTTCAGTTAAGGTGTGTCCCACCTCAACCAGCAAGGTCATAATCCTATTACTGGAGTTCTTTAGAAAGGATGAAATTCAGACAGAAAGAAAACTATGGACAAAGAAGCTGAAATCAAGGAAACCAGGAAGAGAAGGGAGAGACTAGCAAATGCCACCATGTGGCAGAGGAGCTAAGGATTGTCAGCAGCCAGTCTTCAGGAAGAAAGCATTGCCTTGACGATGCCTTGATTTGGACATTTTCCCTGGACCCTAACCATGAACGAATAAATTCTCATTGTTTTATCTAACCCATTTAATGGTATTTGCTTTTAAATACCATTAGGAAACTAAAACAGTTATCAAAAACTAGCACCAAGACATGCCATGGACTAAATCTTATATGAATCTGAGTTCAGGGATTCGAATAAAAAAGAAAGATAACCCAGATTCAGGATATATATTCTAATAAAGTAAAATAACTGCAAATTATCCATTACCACGAAGCACAAAGTCCAGCCATTACACTGTTCAGTTTGGATTCAAGTGGTGAATAAAATCTTAACACTGAATGCTTACTATGGGTAAAGATACTTGACACTTATTTCAATTTATTCAAGCCACAAAATATTCCCAAAGTAAGGTGATCTACAAATTTATGGACAAGAAAACCCAGGAAAAAGTTTTGGCTATATACACCAAATATTAGAAAGAAGCTGCCAAAACACATCCTATAATACAGATTTGTAAGAAATTACTGTTCAGCTTCACATCTATTGTAGCAATCATTTCTAAAGGATAAAACGGTTTTAAAATTTGTTGAATTTGTGAGAAAAATATTTCCAAAAAGAGACCTTATCTAACACCAATGCAACAAAACATACCTCTGAAAGAGCAATTTATTGAGAAAATTAAAAATACTATGCCATGATGTAACTTTAAGGAAAAAACAAATCTTGAAAAAACAGGATCTAGGAAATTGAAGGTGAAATGATTATTTAGCTATAGGAAAAAAAAGACAGCTCCAAATATGCTTGCAGCAATGCAAACATGACTTCCATTTACTGTTTAACTCCAAAACAAAAAGCCTGGGTTGGCTGCTGTCCAAGTTTATTTTTTCTTTGCCTTTCTGAAGAAACTAATAGTTGGCAAGACTGCTAAGTGTGACAGGCACTTTATTAGGAGGCACACACTCATCTTTCAGTCTGACAAGCCAGGGTTTCATCTTTGCTCAAATATTTACAAGTTATGAGACTTTGAGAAGTTACTTAAATGTGTAACTTGAGTTTCTATTTAGTATAATAAGTATTAAAATAATAGCAACCTCACAGGATTGTCATGAGGATTAAACTGTATTATGAATATAATACAATTATCCCTGTTCCTACCACATGGTGTATGTCCATTAATGATTATTTAACATCACCATCAATAATAATAATTATTGTAAAAATGTAACTGTGCAGATTAACTAGAAGAAATAATGCTTCATGGGGTCCTCTTACCAACTGTTAAAAGCCATATTGGAAAACAAAGGTAATTAAATCTTTCTCTTCAAAAAAGCATTTCAATATTGTTCATAGTTCCATCTGTTTCTCTTGTTCAACTGGCCACATGCATAACAGAAGGCTGGGGTGACCTTAGAAACCACTTAGCTAAGGGGAAGCAAACTGCTTTCAATGCAAACAACAAATTCAATTGGTAGCCCCTATCTGAAATGATGGGTCAAAAAGGAACCTCGAATGCTATGATGAGAAGAATTCAGAGGCTAATTCTGAGATGGGCAAGAAAACAAAATAGTGATAGTTGTTTATGGAGAGGAGGCATGCAAGATGGGACAATAAAGTGTACATATCTGTCATTTCTATCCAAGTGTAACAAGCTCATTAAAAGTCAGAACAAGAACAGGCCAAGCTCATTAAAAGTCAGGCCAAGAGACTCAAGGTCCCAAGACCCAAGTCTCTCTTTCCTATTCTACTGATCTTCGTGCACAAGATCACCAGACTACCCGAAGCACCTAAAACGTATTATAAAATACGAAGCTGCCTCATTAGCAAAATTTTACCCCTCGATATACTATATATGTTTTACAAATAACTGAGGGGAAGAAAAACGTCTGAGCAAAGCTCATGCCAGAATAAAACATTCATCTGCATTAGTTTTTGATGTTCAACCTATATCTAATAACTTACTAATAGCATCACTTCCAGTCTCTGATAAATTTAACTCTTGCAATTTTGTCCCAGAGATTCCTTCTATAATCAAAACATTTACTACATGATACCAAGTAAATTTTCTTTGAGGCACCTTATGAAAAAGTTTCGCTTTAATCAAAACTACTTTCAATAAAACCATTTCATGTGCTTCCTTCCTCCCTTTCTTACTTTATAATCCTTTTTAAGGTTACTACTTGGGTTTAAATCATCTGTGATAATGGACTTCTCTACTTTTTACTTATCCTCCAAAACTAACTGCCACGATTAAAGTGTATACTTTGAGATACTAAAATTAATTTTATTTCACTAAAATAATTTTTATCACCTTTAAGACTCTTAGTATGTGGTATGTTTGTATGATCTATTAAAAAATACACATACATATATATAAATGTCTAAAGTAGTGGCATGTGGGGATTTAAAAAAACCATACAGACCCAATGAGATATGTATGTGTGTGCATATTTATATATGTTTATTACCACAGGAGACTCTATTAGTAAGTCTCTGATACTCCCCCAATCGCCAAATATTTGCAGAGCTCCACAGGTGATTCTGTTACCCATTTACTGGTTGAGAATCACAGATAATTATATTTCAAATTGTTTTCAATATGTATGCCCTTATTTAACGTATCTCATCATCCTCAAAGAAAACAATCTGGGCTGTTAATTTTAAATCCTAGTTCCAGAAAGTTTTACTGGATTAAGGTATCTTGTTTTAAACCTCCCCTTAAAAAATGTAATAATCTATTTGTGTTTTTTTAAATCAGTAGCGGAAAATAAAAATTTTAGTGCCTGCAACATATAGCTTAAAAGCTGTTTTATATAAAATCATAGCATAAACAATTATGGAAATATTTATAATTCTTTGCCACACTACAGTATCGTAACGCTAAGTATTTATAATTACTTATGACGATTTACTATTATTTTGCCTATGTTAAAAAAAGGAATATAAAGATACTTGCTCTCCCTCTATATTGTTAGTAAAATAATATTTATTTTTAAAGTGAAAAATATTAATATCTTAATTCCTTGGGAGATTTGTCATTAAAACTTTTCATTAACACAGCACCCAATAAAATATTAATGAAGGCACATAAGGGATAAAAAAATATTTTTAATTAAATATTTAAATTTTTTGTTCATTAAAACTTGTGCCCATCTAAAATACATACTGTGAGAAAAACATCAAAATGTTATCTAACTCATATAATGAGTGTGGGAATACTTATGTACGTTTATATGAGTAGGAAATTTATGCTGAGTACAATTAATTTAATAGTAAAATTCAAAACCTGCTGAATTCGAAATTCTTGTTGAACTGTCAATTTTGATAATGAATACCATTATTTCTTTTAGTCCACGACACTTTTACATTTTATTTTAATATATCTCTCATGTGTCTTATAATCATTGGTATGTCATACTAGAAGAATTTTCTATTTCTAAATGCTGTGTCTTAAAATCGATTGCATGTTTGAACCAACGAAATACAGTATTTCAGTATTTATTTTAAAAGATCTGTCAAATTCTTATACTTCTTTTAAGTGTAAGAAAACTATCCCTACCTCTAAAACAACCCTAACGGTTTGGTTCCACTACAATCTTTTACATGAGTGAAAAATGGCAAATAAATTTAGTGACGCAATTAAATCCCCAGGATAAAAGAAACTGCCCTACTAAAAATGTAATAGGTTAAATTATAAACAGAATTTTAACAATTAAATATTATATGAAGTCATTTTGAGAGTTTTGAATGAAAAATTTCATAGTATTTCCAACTTCCATTATATACTTTTCAAAGTTCACTTTATATATTGAAATAAAATTAGAATAAACGGGCATTCTATGTAGTTATTACACGATACAGTTAAAGACTACTTTTGCTTTAAAATAAACTTTTACCTACAATACAAAAAAATCAAGGCACAGGGTATATGCCTATGCTAAGATGAGACACCATTATTTGACAAAATGTGAGACAGAAAAAACATTTCAAAATTATTCAGACCACTAACACCACAGAAAGTCAAACCACCCTCTCTCTAACATGTCACAAATTATATCACTGTGATATGGTGTCTAATGTAACTACTGTCTGACAGTACTTCGAAACATTTTATTAAAGTGGTTAGGCTACTCCTTGCATATTTCCAAATGCTAGCCTTCCAGTGACAGAACTGTGATCAAAACCATCAAGAGTGTGATATGTCCTATGTCAAGTTTATCAAAGACAGACAATGAACTTTTCTCCTTTGCAACTTAAAAACAAACAAAAAGCAAGCAGTGATGGCAAATTTGTTTAGGGAATTCAGTATGAGGGTGAATAATATCCTTTCATTTAAATACTATACAAAAGGGGAAAAAAAAAGGATATATTAAAGATAAGCACATAATACTCCCCCCCCTTTTATGACAGTATCTTCACATATTTCCAAGATGGGTTTCTAGGTAAAGTCCTGACAACTGGACTAGGTAACCTTTATTACTCACTAGAAGTTCAAACTGGTGCAAGATCTGAACATAACTTTGATTTTAAGTTCACACAGGAAAGCCCAAAAGTGATAAAAAAAAATTGGGGACCAAAAAATAAAATCACTGAAAAGCCTCACGCTTTTAATTGCTTCTTAATTCAAATGAATGTTCACAATTTTAGTAATGATAAAGTCAACTTAAGTACTCTGAGAGAAAATCCTGCCAATATAATTTCCTTAAAAACAAGTCTAATTTTTACTGGATGTAAAATTTTATACCAATGCACGTTTTTCTCATTACCATAATGAAAAGATCTGAAACCAACTCAAATTATTAACTGAATTTAACTTAGAGATAAACACTAAATTTCTACTCTCATCCACTTTTTAAAAACCAAAATACAGGATATACTATCTATTCAGTACTTGTAGGAAGAAAAGTCTTTACTTTTGGCCAGGATACTAAAGCTCTTATAGTTCTCTAGGTCATCAGAAGTAGGCAAAACAATCCCATTTTAAATAGCTGGTGTGTTCCTATCATATTTTTTTGAGGTTTGACAAATGTAGATTAAGAATTTTAAATAGAGCAAATGATGAACTGTTGGAAATGCATAGGAAGTACAACGACTATAGAACCAAATGAAAGATTTTCATTAGAAACTAAAAACACCAATGGTTTTATATATATAGAAACAAAAGAGCAAAAATGAAAAAAGCAAAAACAAATAAACAAGAAACCAACCCCCAAATCTGTCTACTCCTCAGTTTACCTAAGAAGCTAATCTGAGCATCTTTATCCAGAGTCTACAAAACAAAGGATTGGACACTTTATTCCTGATATACAAATTAAAATTTTTAAATCTTCCACCACTACTGTACATTTTGTGCAATTAATTCTGCACTTCAGACATTCACTTCAGGCAACTGACCAGCAAGTACTTTAGTGCTAACACTATCTATACACGTTAGCTAATATAGTATAAAGACAAAATAATGCAAGCATCTAATTGAAATGTGGCTTCATGCTAAATCTGGCTTCATGCTTAACTATATTAATAAAGAATTGCCAAATCTCTAATGATTTTTCTTTAGAGTATCCTATTACAGCTCCATAAAAGCTAAGAGTTAAGAGTATAAGCCATGTTAATTAGCCACATTTCTTTCAATTTTCTATCAGGTTTTAAAGACTATTTTATTTTAAATTTTCTTTTTTCTCTGTATGTGCATAAAGACAGACATACAGAGAAACAAAAATCTGCATGACTTATACAGTAAATATACATGCATATTACATACATTCCAGTGAGACTGCATGATTTTTATATCAAAGTACATGCTTTTTTTGACCACATGGTTCTCCACTGTTGTTTTAAAAGTAATTGCAACTAAAAAGATGCTATCGACCCAAGGTTTTAAGAATTTGTAGGTTAAAAAAATACAATTCCTAGAACACTGTTATCAAACAAATAAGTTTTATTGGCATCTAAAAACAAAATTCACCCAACATTGAAAGGTATTTTAATATTTATGTTGTTTTTTCTTTTTTACTCACTGCAGTATGAGGAACAAATCACAAACACTTACTTTGGAGAAACAGAGACTGAAGTGTGGATTTTACAAAATCACTTTTTAAAATCTCTGTATTGTGCTCCTCAAATGTCTAGAGCCAGTCTTGGATAAAATATCACAGCTTTGTCTATTACCTTAAAATTCTGCAGCAGCCTAAAGATATGGATAAGATATACCTCCACTTGCTGTTCTGAAATATATCTATTACCATATCCAACCTAATGGTAGTATCTAAAAAATTCTTTCTTCCATAGGAAGTCTCTGACAAGCTGTTATTCATTTCCTTGAAGTTAAAAGAATCTGGGGGCAACATTTATATTTTATCAGAAAAATAAAAAAAAAATGTTTACCTACCATGTTCATATTAAGAACAATGTCTATACAAGTCAGTTGTACAATTATTTTAAGAGAAAGGTGAACATGAACATCAGATTAACTTAATTCTGGCAGACAAAAGTGAACAACTATGGTCCAGTCAGCCATTAATCTATTACAGAGAGATGACAACTTTACAAAAGGTATCTTTTACCTACTGAGTGATGATTATGTCCCCTCAGTTTCTGTGCTTTCTACCACTGGTTCACTTTCTACATCAGCAACTGTGTCACTCTTCTCCTTGTTTATCTCACTTGAAGGTGTCAGTTTGTCATAAAGTTCAGGATCATTCTGTACCTGTAAAGGTGGTGGCTGAGCATGTCTCTCTGTATTTTCACCATTAACTTGAGGCACATTATCACCTTTTCGTTGAGAAGTGGCCCCTTCAAAATAATCAAAAACCCGGGCATGAGGAGGCGGGATCCAGGTGTTTTGAATTCTATCCCGTCCAAGACGATTTCCATTAATTTCTCTGCAGAAATCAAAATCTCTGTCATCCCTATCCCTTTGCCTGTCCCAGGGTCTTCTGCGGTCATCAAAATCTCTGTGGACTTCTTGTCCAAAGCCTCTGTTCCACGGACCACTTCTGGGATCAAATCTATAGTTTCCAGACTGAAATCTACCTCTTTCTTCATGTAAGCCTTTTGGGCCAGCAAAAACAGGTAGAACTCGATGCTCTCTTTCATCAAAATCTCCTCTATGCCCCCAGGGTTTCTCTGCATTAAAGCCAAAGTGGTCTCTTCGACCAAGATGATCTATACCTGGCCTCACAAGATTCTCTCTTATATCTACAGGAGGTCTTCCAAAGTGATCCCTACCATCTAATGGAGGCCTTCCAGGACCTTCTCTTGGATCAATAGGCCGCCCAACCACATCCCTAACATCCAGTGGGGGAGGTCTACCAATGCTTTCTCTGGTTTCTACAGGAGGAAACCGGTAATCTCTATCTCCTTCCTGCTGAATGTTATCATTCCCAAGTGGGAGCCTTTTTTCTGGATTAGTAACATTGTCAACACTTTGTCTTCCAGGAGCTAAAAAAGGTCTTTCCGGCTGACTGAAAATATCTCCTGGAGGAAAAGGGCCACGGGGTGGTGGATGAAGAGCTGAATCAAGTACTGATGGTGGAGGGATTCCTCGCTGGGGTGGAATTCCAGGCTGTATTAAAGGGAACCTTGGTCCAGGTGTCTGCGGTATTAGTCCTGGACGAATGTCTAACATTGGCATGGCAGGCATCCTTTGATTAGAGATATTTAAAGGGGGTAAGTTTTGAGGCCCAGCTGGTGGCTGTGTTCCCAAAAGTCCAGGAGTATTTGGAACATGTGGTGGCTGTACTCCTATGAGTCCAGAATTGTTAGGCAGATTTGGGGGTAGTACTCCCAAAAGTCCAGTACTACTTGACACACTTGGTGGCTGTATTGCCAAAATTCCAGAGTTATTCAGAATATTTGGTGGCTGGACTCCAATAATCCCAGAACTACTGGAAACATTAGCGGGCCGAACTCCAAGAATTTCAGAATTACTTGATACATTTGGTCTTTGGACTCCCAGAATTCCAGAATTGTTTGTCACATTTGGTGGATGTCCTCCTAAAATCGCAGAACTACTTGAAATATCATTTGGGATCACTAAAATGGAAAGAGAGGGAATAAACTTGTAAATATTCACAAAACAACAATCCTTCTTGGACAGAAACTACATTAAACAATATAAATGCTATAATTTCTAGAAGTTAGTGTAGAGTTAACCAACTACTTTCATGCCCCAAGAGTCAAGGTGTATTAGGAACTAAAATAAAACTAAAGATAAAATTATTAATACCATGCAAAGAGAAATTTAAATATTAAAATATGAGGCAGTTACCTAAATAATTTGCATGAAATATTTTAAGTTAACAAAAATGTCAAGTTTATACTAACTCTAAAACTTTAACAAAAGCCTTTCTAAAGCACATACACTTCTTAATATACTAACTATGGTGTCTTAAAAAAAAAAAAAGACTTACTACTTCCAGCCATAGCTAGATAAAACCTGGTAGAAGTTATTCACACCTAATATTTGATCATTTTTATTTTCCTCTAAGTATACAGATTTTGTGCAATCTCATTTTCATAATACCACAATGAAGACCAAAACAAAAACAGGTGCCTTAATAGAAAAGTGTCAAAAACTAAACATTATGCCAAACAGAATGCAGAACAAACATTTTTAAATAGAAATTTTAGGAGATAGTGCTCTCTTAAAAAAAAAAATCACATTTCAACATTTATCCATTGCATTGTTTACAAATGCATGCTGCTCCAGAATTAAACACCAATTTAGAAAAGCTGTACTTATGGTTTAGCTCCATGGTTCTGGGAACTTTTTTTATTTCAATACCTGATCTGGTGTTTTCACCAGAGGAAATCTGGTGATCTGTAAGATGAGGTCCTTTTTCTTCAGGCTCTACTTGCTTAGTTGGAGGATTAAAAACATTTCCAGCTGGCAGGGTGGAAGTAGCAAGACCGCTGGCAACAGAACCACCTGGTAAAACAAGGCTACCAAAACCAACATCTTTCACAGTTTCTGGAGTCATGGATAATGGCGGCTGCACTAAAGCTGTTTAAAGAGGGGAAAAACATACATCAGACTTAATTAATTAATCAATTTATATGCTAAGTAAAAATATTAAATACGACCAACTATGGCCTAGCCAAAGTTTTAAATGTTTTCCTATCTTCTTCAATTGGGGAGAGGTACATGAATTCTTTTCTGGTCCCTCTATTTCACTTATAATGAAAACTAACTTCTGGCAACCTTATAAGTGTTTTATTTAATGGCACCTGTGTATTAGCTGGCACCTTATATAAAACGAGTCATCATGAAGAGGCTAAATATCTAGAAAGATTATTCTTCAAAAATAGGGTGAAATAATACTTTTCAGAAATATATTTTTTGAAAAATGGTTATGGTAAAGTAAGGACCAGTACTTAAAAGTTCCAGTAATCAGAAAAATCATTATTTTCGAAGGATACCAGAAAGTGATGATCTAAATACACAGAAATGATTAATGCACATTAAAGAAAGTATGTATGAAAATGAAACTCTGCTTAATCCCTTTCAAATTACAATATAGTATAGTCTTTGTATTCACTCACTAGTTTTTGTCAACGTTTAGAAGTTCATCAGATCAGAATGAGTTAGGTAGATTACAAACTAAAACTATCAACATTCCATTTTAAAGAATGGGTAGAAAACCCTTTAAGTGTGTGTGTGTGTGTGTAAAAATTCAAATTACAATTAAACTATTTTAGTCCAATGGTTGTCACTTAGAACACTTCAGGCATTTACTAGAGGATTTTAGGACATTTTATTCTCACTTTTAACTCTAGATTACTGGGATAAACTATTTGTACATAGCAGAGCTCTACAACAAGGTAAAACCATATGAGACCAGGTCTGGGAATTATGAGAATTAAATAAGACAGTTTATGCAATTAGGAGAGCACTTGTCACACAGTGGTATTTCTCTTTCTCCATTAACTAATCCCAGATTTTCCAAAATGAAAAAACTGAGGAAAAAAAAGCTGGGAGGTAGGTTCTAAGATGAACCTCTACAAACAGTATATTCAGCAATAGCTTCTGAACACTCTAATTTTCAGAAAGAATAACTTCTTTCTAATTAACCACATAACAAAACAGGAGGATCCTAATGCTGTCTACTGAAGGAAAGCAAGAATTTTAAGCATATAAGGAAGATGAATTAGATTTTCAAAAGTTAAGGTCTTTATCATATACACTCTCTTCATAATAACGTGTTTTTTATTAGGCTTGTCTAAATTATGGAAGGTTGGTTAAAAAGCACAGAAAATTATTATAAAGAATAGATTAAGTAGGAGGGAAAAAATGAATAAAATGGTGTGTTTAACATTTCTGAAATATGCTAAAATAGAAAAAAAGAAATAATAATAAAAAAACTAGCTAAGCATATCTACAATATTTACTTTTGAGTCGATCTGTACTCCTTTTTGAAATGTCTATTCTAGTAAAGAAAAATATAGACGTCAAAACCAGGCAGGCTAGAGTATATATTCCATGAAAATGTAAAACAAAAAAAAACTCACATAAACGAAGTTGGTGCCAGAACCATACAGAGAAAATAAATATTTCAGGTACCTTTGGAAAACAGCAATTTACAGCAATTTGAGTATACATCCTTAGTGAATATATATTCTGAGGACAAAGAAAGCAGCAGAGAAATCTTAGTTTTATCTTCTTGTTTATCCTCCAATTTTATCTACCCAGTTTTATCTCCTTATAGTAATACTGGTTTTATTACTTTCAAACTATTCTGTGTGTAAGTATATATTATTTAAGATAATGCAAATAAGTAACTATGTTAATGTTTTCAATATATAAGAACAGAGGCAAGTATAAAAATCAAAGCAGCTAGGTAAAATTCCTATGACAAATTTATTCTGGAAATAGTGTGTAGTTATATATTTTTTCTTTTCAAAATATGTATTTTCTAGCTTTGCCCATTGAAAATGCCTAGACTTGATGAAAATCCAAGGGCAAAATGAAAATCAAGTAAGGACCCAGATCATAGCCTCGAAATACTATACTTCATTTGGAATAATGGCTGACTTTCAGACCCAAGCAGGAAATACACAGATAAGCTTGATACATATTAGGCCAAAAAAAACTGTAATGTTCTCAAAAATAAATGTAGTCATGTCTAAAGGATGGAAAAGCAATATGAAAGACCTTCCATGTCCTACGGTAAACAATGTGAAGCTCAAATATAGAAATGACTGCAACTTGATTTAAAGTAAAAGTCCACTAATTAAGAAATACTAAAGAAAATGAAGAAAGCAGAAGGGAAAGGAGAAAAAGAAATAGAAATTATCTTTCTGCTCAGTTACTGGATATCATTGGAAATAACTATACCACTACCTTATTACTATGAAAAACAGCAATTAAAAGAATTACGCACCTACCCTGGTTTTCCTGCGCAAACTGTACTTCAAGGTAAGCTGAAGTACCAATAGTTGGTAAAAGAACATTCCACCTTATAGAAAATTTCTAGCATATGAATGTGAACAAGTGCAAAATCAGAAAAATCACCATTTTACCACTAATGAAAAGAGTCAAGCAACAAATGATCAATGGATAAAACCACTGGATGAAAATCTGAAACTTTTTAATGACCACCATCCACTACTTGAACACTCTCATCTGTCTTAACCTCATTAAATTTGGGAGAAGGTAGCACTGTATGGCTCCTGATATGATATAATATCAAGTCAACAGCACCCCACCTGTTAAGTACTATTGTCACAAAAGTTGAAACTGAATGCAACAAGCCTTTGGTGTGACTTCCATTTTACAGGAAATTCAAGGAAATAGAGGAACAGTCATTACCACAAAGAAGAAAAAAAAAATCAAATCCATTATATGGCATGTATTTGATAGAACTGAACTGTTTTGTTAACAAGTCAAAAACATGAAGCATGAAAAAAAGGAAGAGAAATTTGGGCAGGACTACTCTAGATTAAGACATTTATTAAACAAAACAAACATGAAATAATTGAATATAATATGGGGATCTGACTTTGACTAAAGTAAACCAATTAGAAAAAGATATTTTTCAGAAAATTAGACAAAAACGAATATGGACTGGGTTTCATAGCATAATGTCAATTATTCAGAAATTATTAAAAAAATGAATTTGTCTGAAAACTTTTTTATTAAAAAATCAAATAAATCACAGGAATGAAGATGACATCCTAACACTACCATGAATAAAGAACATTCTAAAATCAGAAAACTTACACGCTGGTACTACTGGTGCAATAGTAGGGGGTGGAACAACAGGTGGTGGAACTGGAGGTGGCATGAAACCTACACGGGAAAAAAAAACCCAGCAAAAATTACAGAGCACAAGAAAAATTATTTTAAATCAAAGATTAAATAGAGAGCCACTATTAAATTTGATTGGAAAACAGAGGCTAAAAATAAGGGGAGAATAAATATTTGTGATTTTTTTAACAAGTGAAAGACCATGAACTTTTAAATTTTCTGTTGTATAGTATTTCAAATATTCATTTTTAGAACATCTTAAAAAAATCTAATCTTCAAATCACAAATACAGAAAATATTTTGACAAGAGCAATTTTTAAATGAACTATAAGAATGATAAAATTCTTTTAAAAATCTATGGTAATCTCAAATTATTTATCAAACCATAATTTTAAAATCTTGTAACAAAACAAATTTACTTTTTAGCCTTGTTGACAGTTTTTAAGAAATGCTTTCCAATGCCTAAGAACAAAAATTACAGAAATCAAAGTACCTCTTTACTTATAATATATAAATAACTCATGGAATTCAAAGAAAAATAAAGTTTGGAAAAACAAATGTAATCATCCAATCCCTTATATCTCTCTCCCTTATTCTTCTAACTTCCATAACATATAATGCTAAAAATTCTATCTCTATGCTATATAAGCAAATATTTATATTTAATTGTTAAAATGTGTGTTATGTGGATGATCTATAGTTTTTACTTAGAAATACTGATTTGAGGCACTTTTGTTTATCAACAAATTATTAAAAGAAAAGTATTCTATATTCATTTGTTATTTTAAGAATTTAAATATACATTATAATTTACAATGTCAAAAACAGAATCTAATATTTTTAAGAGGGACAATCTATAAATTTAATGTGAACAATCTGATAAATGGGTAATAATAATAATAATTACTTGAGAAATTTCATATAAAAACTTCAACATAAATTTTAGGTTACTTTAAGACTATTTCAGTGAGTTTAAAGGAATTCAACTTCTCTGTCAGTGCTTCTTGAAGTATGGTCTTCAGACAATCTGCATCACCTGTAAATTTACTAGGAATGCAAATTCTTGGCCCCACAAAGAGGCAGAGAAGCAGAAACTCTGGGGTGAGGCCCAGCCATTTGCATTTTAACAAACCCTCCAGGGATTCTGATGTATGCTCAAGTTTGGGAACTACTGCTCTATGAGAGTGAAATCTGGAAAATAATAACTTTAAAATATCCTTTGAGTTCAATAATAAGATATGAGAATTTCTTACCAGGAGGTGGCTGTGAAGGGTTAAAACTTGCTCGGAGAAAAGGAGGTGGAGGGAGTGGACTGAATCCTGGAGGAGGCACTGGCATTGACACAGGAAACGCAGGTGGGACTAAGCTAACTGCAGGCACAGCAGGTGCTACTGGAATCTTTCATAGATAAAAAAGAAAAGGTTCATACATCGTTTTACCCATCTGTAAGGATTATATCTTAGAACAACTAAAAGTAAATTATTTCTATTTCTTATTTAGAAAGATAACAAATACCATTATATGAAGGATTTTTTTTTTCTTTTTGTTGAACCTACTTAGGGTAAAAGCAAGACAAAATTATTCACTTGGAGATGGTGAAATCTATTTTACATTCAGTGATGTAAAGCGAGGGGTCACTTACATCAAAGACTGAAGATCATGCTCAATTTTATAACTGACATGGTCTACCGAGTTTAATAATACTTAGCTATGTTATGGGCCATTAGGAAGAATGTCATTAACAGCTTTAGAATGGCTTCTCATAAACTTATTTTCTAATCCCAGTATAAGTATCTTTTACATGAGTAAAAGTACAATAAATACAGGAAGTCCCAAATATTTATCTGCACAGAATCTCTCTCCTGAATTTTACATTATATCAATAGTCTATTCAACGCTTCAAGATAACGTGCAAAACTGAACTCCCAAATGCCCTTCCCAAAATGACTTCTTCCTTCCACAGAAGTCTTTCCCATTCTCAGATAATAACTCCCATCTTCCCAATTTATCAGACTAAAAAATCTTGCTTCTGCTTATTCTCACAATGCCACATCCAATCATGCCAAGAAGTCCCACTGTTTCTATCTTCAAATCCTACCTCACATCTGACTACTTACTTCTCTTTACCTCCCCTACTTTCAGGTTGCCATGAGCTACCATCATCTCTCAACCGGATTACTACAATTCTCTTGTAACTGGTTTCCCTGCATTTATCAATGCCTACTCCAGTCTATTCTCATAACAGCAGCCAGCAAAATTCTTTAAAACTTTAGTTACATCAAGTCACTCCTTTGCTCAATATCCTCCAATAGGTCCCCATCTCATTCAGAAACGAAAACCAAAGTCCTTATAATGGTCGACTTTCAACTAACCTCCTGCTCTCTCATTTCACTCTAGCTCATATGCTATTCCTGAAACACACCAAGCATGTTCCTGGCATAATGTTTGTGTTCTGGCTATGCCCTCTGCCTGGAATGCTCTTCCCAAAGATATCTACATGGTTAATTCCCCCAGCTCTTTTAGGTCATTGCTCAAATGTCATATTTTCAATTCCATCTCATCTGACCACTCTATTTAAAATTTCTAGTTTCTACCCAGGTACCCTCATCATCCTTACCCTTTCCCCCCACTCCATAGGACCTCATGTCCCTATTTATTATATATTTTCTGCCTCCCCCATTAAGAATGTTTGCTCTATAGGGCAGGAATTTTTGTCTTTTTCTTTCACTGATATACCCTGGAGTACAACTCTAAGAACAGTGAATGTCTTAGAGAAAGCACTCAATAAAGATTTGTTTAATAAATAAGATTTAAACATGGATAACAACCACGTCTGAAAAATTTCTATGGAAAAAAATGTTGGACTAATCTCATTAAAATCATTTTTTATACTATAAATTTTAAACTCAAAAACACATGAGTCTAAAGGGAAGAGAAAAACAATTGTGAAAATTCTCAGAAGCAGTACTTCTACATTTATTTAACCTGATTTTCAATTCAATGTGTTTAGCACAATAACCACAGCATTGGCAAAATTTAAAGAGAGATTTAAATGAAAGATTCTTTTGCACAACACTATTGCCAAAAATTTATTCTAATTTGGACGATTGCTTCTAAGTTTTTTATAAAGTAAATACATGCATAAAAACACAAATGTAAAACAAAATATTAAAATAAACACCAACCCAGCACTTACCTGCAACATAGCAACGGGTGGAGGAAAAACCTCTGCCTGGGTTGTGACCACAGTCTCCTTTTCAGCTGGAGCTGGACTCTGAGTTGTCTGAACCGTCTCTTTAACAGGTTCTGAGCTTTTCACAGTTTCCCACTCTAAAGAAAATATTTGAAATTCACTTCCTTTATAGGTACAACTTTTCATTTTCTTTCCATGCCTACATTTATTTCACATCTGATTAAATCTGCTCTCATTATTTCTGCATACCGACTTTGTATGTGTTCAGTAAGACTTTCTACAACCACTTAAACACTGCAATACTATCCCTATTCCCTACCCCCACTGTCCATCTCCTTTTCTTTTTTCTTCTTAGAACATATCAACGCTGAACATACTATAAAGTTTATTGATTTTGTTTATCTATCTATTTCTTTTCATTAGAACATGGGTTAGCAAACTTCTCTACCAATTTAGACTTTGTGGGACATACTGTCTCTGTTGCAACTACTCATATTCAACTGCTGCTGCAAAACATCAAGATAAAATAGGCAAACAAATGAATATTGTGCTATTTCAATAAAAT
>PVIY010027914.1:0-33685 GCA_004026745.1 Myrmecophaga tridactyla | reverse complement strand
TATTATTGTTTTATTTCTTTTTCTGATGTCTTTTTATTTCTTTCTCTAAATCGATGCAAATGTTCTAAAAAATGATGAATATGCAACTATATGATAATATTAAGAATTACTGATTGTATATGTAGAATGGAATGATATATTAATGTTCTTTTGTTAAGTTTTTTAATTAATAAAAAGTTTAAAAAAAAAAAAAAGAAAATCCAAATGAAAAAAATGGGCAAAGGCGTGAATAAACATTTTTCCAAAGAGGAAATACAAATGGCTGAAAAGCGCATGAAAAGATTATCATCCTAACTAGCTATTAAGGAAATGCAATCAAAATCACAACGATTTATCATTTCACACTTACTAGAATGACCACTATAAAACAAACAGGAAACTATAAGTATTGGAGAAGATGTAGAGAGATAGGAACACTTATTCTCCACTGGTGGGAATGTAAAATTGTACAGCTGCTGTAGAAGACAGTTTGGTGGTTCCTCAGACAGCTAAGTATAGAGTTGTCTTTCAATCCAGCAATCCTTCTATTCAGTGTATACCCAGAAGAACTGAAACCAGGGACGCAAACAGACATATACATACCGATGTTCGTAGTGGCATTATTCACAATTGCCAAAAGATGGAAACAACCCAACTGTCCATCAACTGATGAATGGATAAGCAAAATGTGTCAGTGAAATAAGTCTGACACAAAAGGACAAATATTGTATGTACTTGTTCTAGTTTGCCAAAGCTGCCAGAATGCAACACACCAGAGATGGTTTGGCTTTTAATAAAGGGGATTTAATTAGTTAAAAATCTATAGATCTTCAGAGGACAGGCAGCTAACTTTCATCTAAGGCTCTCTCTTACATGGGAAGGCACAGGGTGATCTCTGCTGGGCTTCTCTCCAAGTTTCTGGGCTCCAACAACTTTTCCCGGATGCTTCCTTTCTGCATCTCCAAAGGCCTGGGTTGAGCTACGAGTTCTGAGATGAGGTATGCTGAGCTGCTTGAGCTGTGCTGCGTTGAGCTCTCTCATTTAAACATCCAGCCAATTAAATCAAACATCATTCATTGCCTCAGACACTCACCCTAGCCGACCACAGATGTAATTGATACAAATGAGTTTCACATGCCATTGGCTCACGTCCACAGAACAGAACTAGGCACCTTCACCTAGCCAAGTTGACGCCAGAACCTAACCACCACAGTACTCACTAATATAAACTGATTATAATATGTAAACTCATACACATAGAATGTACAATATCGATTACTAGGAGATAAAATGAGGCTAGAGGGTGGGCCACAGTGGCTCAGCAGGCAGAGTTCTCACCTGCCACGCTGGGGACCTGGGTTTGATTCCCGGTGCCTGCCCATGCAAAAAATTAAAAATAAAAAAAAAGAAGAGGCTAGAGAATGGGAAACAATTGCTTAATATGTGCAGAATATTTAACTAGGTTGAATTTAAATGTTTGGAAATGGATAGAAGTGATGTTAGCACGTTAATTGTGAGTATAATTAACAGTGATGAATTGTGTGTGAATTTGGTTGATTGGGGAAGTTTAGAGTCACGTATGTCACCAGAAGGAAAGCCAGAAGTTAAAGCATGGGAATGTATAACTCATTAAATCTTGTGGTGGATGATAATTGTGATTAACAGTGCAAATATAAAAAATTTCTTTCATGAACTAGAACAAATATGTGAAACTATACAGGGAGTTATTAATAGAGTGTTATGTAGGGAAAAAACTCAATATTGCAAACTATGACTATAGTTAACAGTAATATCTTAACATTCTTTCATCAACAGTAACAAATGCACCCCACCAATGCTAGAGATCAATGAGTGGAGGCCGGGGATAAGGGTAATGGATGGTTTTCATTTTCTGTATTTTTTTTCTTTGAAGTAAAGAATATGTTCTCCAATTAATTGTGGTGATGAAGTCAAAACTATGTGATGATACTGCAATTACATTTTGGGATGATCGTGTAGTGTGTGAATATGTCTCAACAAAATTACATCAAAAATACATTACTGGTCAGAGGGTGTACACATTTTTATTGGAATTGAATTACCCAAAATGTGATTTGGAGAGAACTGATGTTTTATAGTGTTCCATTTTCCCATATAAGAACCTGGTGTTTCTTTCTATTCTTTCTCCTTTAATGTAAACTTTTGATGATTTCTCATTTAGGTCCTGCCCATTTCTTATTAGTTTAATTAACTTCTAATTAAGCACAAGGGATGACTTTGTGATTTCTGAGATTCAGTGTTCCCAAAGGACCCAAGTGGGAGGAAGATGGATCCCCTTCCATGTTTAAACTGTGTGTGTCTTGGTACAATTCAGCAAGGAACAGATAGCTCTTTACTATTCACATCATCTCAGATAAATCCATCTTTTGATTTTGAGGAAAGGGAAGATGAGAAACATGTGGTTGTGTTTCACCATTTTTATTATTAGTGTGAAAATTCTAAATATATTACTGAATTATACACTTAAAAGTGGTTAAAATGGATTGTATATATGTTACTACAAAATGGTTTTTGAAAATTTTAATATGTATTTCTAATCAGCTAATTTTCTTCTTATTATTGTTCCTCTACAATACTGCCATTAGTCTGAGGCAGCGGATGCTTTGCCATAGGCTCCATGCTGTAGTAGACCCGATGCCATCATAATAATGAAGGTCTTAATTATTAAAGAATGCAGAATGTCTCTGACATTCAGAATCTAGGGAAACCCTAAACAACCACTCCTGTGATTAATCCTATCTAATTCCAGGGAAGCACTTTTCCACGTCTCTTTCCCTAAGTCTTTGAAGCAAAAGGCAACTGTGTTCAAATGCCAAAAATCAGTTCTTAAATTCTTTTAAGACTCCTTTCACTCTTAAAAATTACTGAGTGTAGGGTGGGCCACGGTGGCTCAGCAGGCAGAGTTCTCGCCTGCCACGTCAGAGACCTGGGTTTGATTCCTGGTGCCTGCCTGTGCGAAAAAAAAATTACTGAATGTAACTGTTTAAAAGAGCTTTTGTTTATATAGGTTATATCTATTGCCATTCATCATAATTGAAATTAAAATTTTAAAATTAAAAATATTTATTAAATAATTTTAAATAACAATAAACCCATTACACTTTAATGTAAATAATGTTTTATGAAAAATAATTATATTTTCTGAAACTAAGGAAATTATCGAGGACAGTGATATTGTTTTACATTTTTGCAGATCTCTTTAATGTCTGGCTTAATAGAAGACAGACTCTCATATCTGCTTCTGCATTCAGTCTGTTGTGATATCACACATTAAATCGACTGGAAAACTCCATTATACATTTGTAGGAGAATGAAGGTGAAACAAGCGAATGATGTGTTAGTATTTTTATGAAAATAGTTTCAACTTTGTGGACCCCCTAAAGGGAATTGGGGACCCTCTGGGATCCCAGACCACAATATGAGAATCACTGCCATATAGGATTGTAGGTTGTACTTAGGGTAACCAACTTTCCTCATTTTCCTGGAACTTTCCTGGTTTTAGCACTAAAAGTCCTGTAGGAAGCCTCTCAGTACCAAGAAAACTGGGACTGGGACTGTTACTGCTACTGACTCCTGTGATAGAAAATGCTCTAGAATGCAAGTGGGAATAGTGTAATAGAAATCCCTATAAAAAAGAAGAGAAAAAAATAATTAACTTCATGAAATGAGTTAGGCAGAGTTCTGTTCTAGTTTGCTAGCTGCCAGAACGCAATATACCAGAAAGGGGAATGGCTTTTTAAAAAGGGGAATTTAATAAGTTGCTGTTTTACAGTTCGAAGGCTGAGAAAATGTTCCAATTAAAACAAGTCTATAGAAATGTCCAATCTAAGGCATCCAGGGAAAGACACCTTGGGTCAAGAAGGCCGATGAAGTTCAGGGTTTCTCTCTCAAGTAAGAAGGCACATGGCAAAAACACAGTCACAGTTTCTCTCTCATCTGGAAAGGCACATGGTGAACACAGTCAGGGTTCCTCTCTCATCTTGAAGGGCACATGGCGGACACGGCATCATCTGCTAGCTTCCTCTCCTGGCTTCTGGTTTCATGAAGCTCCCTGGGACGCATTTTCCTTCTTCATCTCCAAAGGTCACTGGCTTGTGGACTCTCTGCTTCTTAGTGCTGCAGCATTCTCTGTTCTCTCTGAATCTCTTTCATTCTCCAAAATGTTTCCTCTTTTATAGGACTTCAGAAACTAATCAAGACCCACCCAAATGGGTGGAGATATGTCATCACCTAATCCAGGTTAACAACCACTCTCGATTACATCACATCTCCAGGGAGATGATCTAATTACAGTTTCAAACATGCAATGTGAATAGGGATTAGAAGAAACGGCTGCCTTTACAAAATGGGATTAGGATTAAAACATGGCTTTTCTAGAGGGCATACATCCTTTCAAACTAGCACAAGTTCCTTTTTCCTCAATTTTTTGGAAAAGTTTGAGCAGGATTCATGTTAGTTCTTTCTGGAATGTTTGATAAGATTCCCCTATAAAGCCATCTGGCCCTGGGATTTTCTTTGTAGGAAGATTTTTGATGATTGATTGAATTTCTTTGCTTGTGATTTGTTTGTTGAGATCTTCTATTTCTTCCTGAGCAAGTGTAGTTTGTTTGTGTGTTTACAGGAAGTTGTCCATTTCATCTAAGTTGTCTAGTTTGTTGGTGTATAGTTGTTCATAGTATCCTGTTATGATTTCTTGTATTTCTTCAGGGTCTGCAGTAATGCACCCCTTCTCATTTCTGATTTTGTTTATTTGCATCTTCTCTCTTTTTTTCTTTGTCTGTCTCGCTAATGGCCCATCAATTTTATTGATTTTCTCAAAGAACCAACTTTTGGTTTTATTGATTCTTTCTATTCTTTTATTCTCCCATTCATTTAACTCTTCTTTAATCTTTGTTATTTCTCTTCTTCTATTTGCTTTGGGGTTAGTTTGCTGTTCTTTTTCAAGTTCCTCCAGGTGAGCAGTTAAGTCCTTGATTTTTGCTCTTTCTTGTTTTTTAATATAGGCATTTAGGGCAATAAATTTCTCTCTCAGCACAGCCTTTACCGCATCCCATAAATTCTGATAAGTTGTATTCTCATTTTCGTTCATCTCTAGATAGCTACTGATTTCTCTAGCAATTTCTTCTTTGACCCACTGGTTGTTTAAGAGTGTGTTATTTAATCTCCATATATTTTTGGATGTTCTCATTCTGTGGTGGTTATTGAGATCCAGCTTCATCCCATTGTGATCAGAGAAAGTGCTTTGTTGTTTTTTTTCAGGTCTCCACTTTCTTTTATTTTTTAAAAGTAATTTCTGTCCTTTACAATGTGTTGTCACACACACGTGTGTGCACACTTACACACAACACACATGACTTGAGATGGACAGAGAAACAAGGATAACCTACAGTTTTTGTTGTTGTTGTTGTTTTACAAAATTCAAAGTAGATTATATTTATGCGCTTTTCAGTTATTATACAACATACAGACATGATCCATTTAATGATTTATGCTCCCTACATGGTTAAACAATGAGGATTTTCTATGAAAGTATACATAAAAGCTTTTTAGAAGCAAAGTCCTGTTTCCTACAAAAACTAGAGAGAAAGTGCTTTGAATAATTTCAATTTCAATTTATAAAGACATGTTCTGTGCCCCAGCATATGATCTATCTTGGAGAATATTCTATGAACACTAGAGAAAAATGTATATCCTGGTGTTTTGGGGTGAAATGACCTATATATGTCTTTTAGGTCTAATTGATTTATCAAGTCGTTTAACTTCTCTATTTCCTTGTTGATCTTCTGTCTGGTTGTTCTATCTGTAGAGGAGAGTGATGTATTGAAGTCTCCTACTATTATTGCAGCACCACAACTAGTTGTAGAACATATATCAGAGTTTGGGCTGGGTTACAATTCCAATATTTTAGGTTTTTACTTTAGCTGCTCTAAGATACTGGAGACAAAAAGAAATACAAATTTAATGATTCAGTAATCATATTCATATGTTAAATCCTACCTTCTCTGTATAACTCCACCATCACCTTTGATCTTTCTGTCCTACTCTTTAGGGGTATTTAGGCTATGGCCATTCTAGCTTTTTTCATGTTGGAAGGGACTGTCAATAATATGGGGTAAGGAGATGGAACTAGCTGATGTTCTGGAGAGGCTGCACCCTCTAGGTTTCAGGGCTTATCTGGTCCAGGGATCCATCTGAAGGTTATAGGTTTCTGGGAAGTTACCCTAGTACGTGGAATCTTTGTAGAATCTTATATATTGCCCTAGGTGTTCTTTGGGATTGGCTGGAGTGGTTTTGGTTGGGGTTTAGCACGTTATAATAGTTACCAATGTTTTACTGAAGCTTGTGTAAGAGTGACCTCCAGAGTAGCCTCTCAACTCTATTTGAACTTTCCCAGCCACTGATACTTTATTAGTTACACTTCTTTTCTCCCTTTTGGTTAGGATGGAATTGTTGCTCCTACGGTGCCAGAATTGGTCTCCTCCCTGGGGTCATTGCACTATGTTTGAGATTTTCTATAATAAAAGTATATTTTTCATACCCCTATGGATACAGTATTGTATATAGCCTGCTCTTTCTTGATAAATGAATCCCTATTTTTCATCATAACTGGAGCTTCATACTCAAGATCTCTAAAAGACTTAATCCAATACCTGAAAAGTCTCTGCAAGATAAACTTTAAACTATGTAGCAAATACAAGTCTTTGCTAATTTAACCTGAAATGTTTAAGCAAGATTAATAGAGACCTTTCAGACTCCAGAAAGTAAATCATTTTCTTAAGTACCACTTAAAATCTAAAATATTAAGATTAGTTGTTCTTGGTTGATAGTTATGACCTGCAGCAGGAAAGTATTTCCAAACTAGATACAGAAACACTCTGCTTGCCCTCTTTTTTCTCTCTTCAAGTAAATAAGATATTTCTTATGTCGATTTGCTGCTTCTTGGACAATTATCAAAGGCTAAATGGGCCCTTTCTGAAAATACTCGCTTGAAATTCAGTTTTTCTAAGCTAATTCCCCCTTGTGCTTCAATCTATAACCACAGGAAAGTTCTTCCCCACTCACCAAATGTAGACTTAGTTGTTGAGGATTTGTTCTGTCATTAACTGAAATTCTCAACTTCACATTAACTGAGAACTTCCCTGTATAACTTAACTCTATGAATTTTTATCTCTAAGTCTCAGACTCATGTATCCAGTTTCAGTAGGCATCTAACTCCAGGGGTCTCCCCATCATTCAAATCTAACAAATCAAAACTTGAATTGCTTCCACTTCTCCCCAACCTGATACTCTTCTGAGATTCCCCATCTCAACAAATGGCTCCACCATTCACCTCACAGTTCAAGTTAGAGACTTCAGGGCCACCCTTGTTTTTTCTCTCCCCCTATATATCCCCTCTCTTTACCTCCTCTCTTTACCTCTACTGTCAGCCTGGCTAAAGGCCACAAACATCTCAACCTGAGTATTGTTTAACATTTTAAGCAGGTAAGTTTTATTTTCCAATTAGTCAAATATTTCTTGCCTACCATGTGCTAGAGATTCAAATAAGATTTTTTTTTAAGGAGAGAAAACAGATTGTTAATCAATAATTCCATATATATGACTAGTGCTTACAAGAAACATTTATGTACAAGGTTCAACAGAACCCGGAAACAGCTGCTTATTTCTGCCTACCTCCTTCAAAGAGCCCAGGTGAAGACTGAACTTTGTTTTGAAGGGTGAGACATTTTCTAGGTGGACAGGTAGTGCAAAGGCACAGTGGCATAAAACAGTATTCCAAGTTCTTAGAATGATCAGAGTCAGTATAAAGGAGGAGAGGGTGGGTGTATAAAAATGGCAGGTAAGGCTAGCTAAGTTGACAACAGCCAGATCATGAAGATCCTTGCAGATATGCTAAGGGATTTGGCACTGATGTATAAACAATGAGAAAACATATAGATATAGATGACTTGTGGGAACTTTATATATTTATTTATGTGTCTGAAGGATTGGACTGAATAACTTGAAAGCTATCGAGAAATAAACTGTAGTTTAAATTATGAGATGAATGAAATTCCTCAGGGAGAAATAATAGTGTGAGATGGGGAAAGGACTCAGGGTAGAACCGTGGGAGACATTAGCATTTTGGGTGTGTGTGAAGGAAGTGATGCCTTTGAAGTAGGCTGCTGAGGAACTGTCCAATAAGAAGGAGATGTACCAAGAAAGCTTGGAGTCACAGAAGTAAAAGGAGGAGAAAGTTAGAACAGATGCCAGAGAAAGACCAAGAAAGATAAGGACTAAAATGTCTCCATCGAATCTTGCATTTAGGAAGTCCTTGGTGACTTTAGCAATAAGAGTTACTTCTGATAGAGAAGCAAAGAAAGAGACAACCTGAATGTAGGCATTCTTTTAAGAATCATGTATCTCCAAACATCTCTTTTTCCAAAATGGTTCCCTCAGAAAGAACTCCAGTAAGTGGATTAAGACCCACTTTGAATGGGCAGAGATATATCTCCATGGAAAGCACCTAATCAAAAGGTCCCACCCACACTTGGGTGTGTCACATCTCCATGGAAACAACTTAATAAAAAAGATCCAACCCAACAATAGGTCTACCCCTGCAAGATTGGATTAGGATATGGCTTTTTTGGGGGGATACATTAACAGTTTCAAACCAGCCAGGTATGTTCAGCAATAATGTCTCCTCTTTCTAAATAAGATGGCTGTGGCTAAGAGAAGTTCATAGTTTACCTATCCATTGTTCTTTTATTACCCATGGGTTACTGGTAGACTGTTATTGAGCCTCCTAGGAAATGACAGGATTTGATACCTTAAACCAACAAAATTATTTGAATGGTGGGGATTTTAGATATCTGTGTCACATCAGGTGTGAATATACATTTTAGGTAAAGGAACTTTCTGGAACAGCTCAAATTATACCATATACCCACTCTGCTTACTCAATAACTTAATGCTAACCTTTGTTAAAGTAGACACACATTTGGAAAAACAGCAACAACTGCTGCATGGTGAGAAAAGAGATTCTGAGACATAGTCATTTATGATTAGTAGCCAACATATAAAATACTTCCCAACAAAATATAAATATTGTTAGTCAGAATCAGAGAAAGTTGACCAATTTTAATTGTAAAATTATTGAAACAATGATTATTAAAGAATAGTTTGAGTCTATAATAAAATAGCCTTCTAAAATTTATTTTTAAATTTCAGTTTGGGAAAAAGATTCCATCCAAAATAATTATGTATGAACATAGTTAGTTTTAACAAACAGTATCAATTTTCTGTATCAGTGGATGGAAAGTTTAAATATGTATGTATAGTATGAATGTGTATTTGTGTGTAGGTATAAATAGGTGAATTACAAAAGGCCTTGGGGAGATTGATTCCAATCAAAACAGGGAAGCTTTAGCACATATACCTTCCTTTCTACTCGCTTGTTCCCCTTTGATGGGGAGGGATTCATATATTCAGATCGCTTTGTGCTGACTTTCAGCTGCC
Organism: Myrmecophaga tridactyla; assembly: GCA_004026745.1. NCBI lineage: Eukaryota > Metazoa > Chordata > Mammalia > Pilosa > Myrmecophagidae > Myrmecophaga > Myrmecophaga tridactyla. The sequence goes on along the minus strand of PVIY010027914.1, from coordinate 24,172 downwards.
CAAGATTTTCCTATGAAATCTTGATTCCTATAACATTCACATCTTTCTTATCCTGACTTTCCAATTCTGTCAGAGATTACTTATCCTGTATTTAATTCTCTCTCATTAGTAAAAGGCTGCTGATTTGGAAAAATAGTTAATGCTAGGACAGAAGGTAGTCACAGAGATGCTACCAGAATGGCATACTAATGGATTTAGAATTTAAAAATTTTTCAGGAATAAGATTATAAGCTTCCCAGCAACTGTTTAAGGAATCTTGTCCTCCAGTGAAAATTTCAAAAATTTTGCATAAGATGTTTCACAGAGATTAGCCGGAAACAAAAGGACAAATACTGTATGGTATCACTGACATGAACTAACATTAGTGAATGAACTTGGAGAATTTCAGTTAAGAACAGAAACCATCCAGAGATAGAAACAGGGTAGATTTTGGGTAATTGGAGCTGAAGGGATACAGATTGTGCAATAGGACTGATTGTAAAAATTCAGAAATGGATAGCACAATACGACCTAACTGTAATACAATAATGTTAGTACACTGAGTGAAGCTGAATGTGAGAATGATAGAGGGAGGAGGGCTGGGGGCACAAATGAAATCAGAAGGAAAAATAGACAATAAAGACTGAGATGGTATAATCTAGGAATGCCTAGAATATACAATGATAGTGGCTGAATGTACAAATTAAAAAATGTTTTTGCATGAGGAAGAACAAAGGAATGTCAATATTGCAGGATGTTGAAAACAGATGGTAATTAATATTTTAAAATTTTAACTTATGTGTGAGACTAAAGCACAAAATGTTTATTTGGTTCAAAATTTATATTTTGGCTAGTGTATTTCTTAATATAATTATGTGGACAGTTTAATTGAACACCATAAGTACACGGAACCTTGAGTAGGGTATGAGATTTTTTTTTTTTTTTAATTTGCATATGGGCAGGAGGCACCTGGGATCAAACTCCAGACCTCCAGCACGGCAGGTCGGAGCTCTGCCTGCTGAGCCACGGCAGCCACCCAGAGTATGAGATTTTGTAGGCTTGTCCAGAGTGATGCTGTGATAAATCGCAGAGTGATTTGAACAGTGAATAAAAAAGTATTTCCAAAGTCCCCTTGGGGGAATGGCAAGAAAGGGGGAAAATTCAACTTCCCCATGTGGAGAATTCCTGATATTCTCACAAGCAGTGGGGACAAACAAAGCAAAAGGCCGAGCCCTCAATCTTGGAAACTTATCTCTGCAAAGGATGGGCTAGGCCTACTTAAAATTAGGCCTAAGAGTCACCCCCAGAGAACCTCTTTTGTTGCTCAGATGTGGCCCCTCTCTCTCTCAGCAAACATGACAAACAAACTCACTGCTCTCCCCCTCTCTACATGGGACATGACTCCCAGGAGTGTAAATCTTCCTGGCAACATGGGACAGAAATCCTAGAATGAGCTGGGACTCAGCATCAAGGGATTAAGAAAGCTTTCTCAAGCAAAATGGGGAAGAGAGAAATGAGACAAAATAAAGTGTCAATGGCTGAGAGATTTCAAAGTCAAGAGATTAACCTGGAGGTTATTCTTATGCATTATATAGATATCACCTTTTTAGTTAAGGTATATTGGAGATGCTGGAGGGAAGTGCCTGAAAATGTAGAGCTGTGTTCCAGTAGCCATGTTTCTTGAAGATGATTGTATAATGATATAGCTTTCACAATGTGACTGCGTGATTGTAAAAACCTTGTGTCTGATGTTTCTTTTATCTATGGTATGGACAGATGAGTAAAACATATGGATCAAAAATAAATAAATAATGGGGGAACAAATGTTAAAGTTTAGTAGATTGAAATATTAGTGATCAATGAAAGGGCATTGTAAGGGGTATAGAAAAAATAGGGGAAACAAAGGCTAAAATATATTGGGTAGATGGAAATACTAGCAGTCAATGAGAGGGAGGGGAAAGGGGTATGGTTTGTAAGAGTTTTTTTCTTTTTTCTTTTTACTTCTTTTTCTGAATTGATGCAAATGTTCTAAGAAATCATCATGGTGATGAGTATACAACTATGTGATGATATCGTGAGTTATTGATTATATATCAAGAATGGAATGATCATATATTAAAAGAATGTTTATGTTTGTATGTTTTTATATTTAAAAAAAGAAATGTTTCACAGATACCTATTTAACAAGGAAATTCAGATTGAAGAGAATGTTTTCTCATGACTGGATGAAGTAGTTTTTCTTCAGGTGGAGTCCATGATCACCAACATCAGAATCATCCTGGACACTTCCTTCAAATGCAAATTCTTCTCTCCATCTCCTTATCTACTGAATCCTAATCTCAGAGATTGGTTCTTATGAACATTTGATGGGAGATGCACTAATCTGTCTGTTGGGTAAACTCAGTATTCTTGGGTTAACATCAGGCAGCCTAGCAACAAGCTGGTTCTGCAGTGAGGCTGTAAGGACTCAGGTAGAAACCAGTGTTGATAAAGAAAACTCCCAAGATGACAGTGTCAAACAGCTTGCTTGTAAAACCAACAAGATTGTGACCCCTATAGAAATATTGCTTTCCAAATTTGCCAGTGATCCCTGTTCCCTCCCAACTCCTCTATAGATATGTGAGGTGTCAAGGTGTCAGGATCCCTCTTCTGGAAAAGTACCCTGGTGCATCCAGTCATGCCATGCCCAAGTACAGCTATCCATGGTTTGGTGAACAACAGGAGAATCCTGTGCACTCAGCTGGCCTATGAGTTTCTGTTTTGTGCCTGCACTGTGTGTTCTTGTGTTGTTTATTTAGCATATTCTCATATTGCTTAACAATTCCAATATTTGAAAACTATCAGGGCATGCATTATTTAATATATGCATCAATGATTTGGAAGAAATAAACACATCATCAAAATTTGCACCACAGATGATCTTATACTACTCTAGGTACTAAGGAATTATATAAATGGGAATAAATTGCAGATGGATTTTTTTTTTTTAGAATTTTGACCTAAAGAAATATCTTCTTTAAATTAGATGCTTCCTTAAGACATCATTATGGCTAAAACAATATTTTTGTAAGTATATAAAAGAGGCTAAGAATGTATATTGATTCTATGCTCTCAACTCAATACAGTTTTGGCTCAACAGTTCCTGTGACTATTGAACAGGATTTACTTTTTGCCAGTTACTGTTAGCATGACCAAATTGCAGAGACTCTTCTTTTTTTATTAATTAAAAAATTAAGAAACAAAATAAAACATCAACATACATAATCAATAATTCACAATATCATCACTTAGTTGCATATTCATCATTTCTTAGAACATTTGCATTAATTCAGAAAAAGAAATAAAAAGACAATAGAAAAAGAAATAAAATGAACACAGGAAAGAAAAAAAAGATTATACCTACAATACCCCTTACCCCTTGCTTTCATTGATATCCAGCATTTCAAACTAAATTTATTTTAGCATTTGTTCCCCCTATTATTTATTTTTATTCCATATGTTCTACTTCTTTGTTGACAAGGTAGATAAAAGAAGCATCAGACACAAGGTTTTCACAATCACACAGTCACATTGTGACAGCTGTATCATTATTCAATCATCCTCAAGAAATATGGCTTGTGGAACACAGCTCTACATTTTCAGGCAGTTCCCTCCAGCCTCTCCATTATATCTTGAATAACAAGATGATATCTACTTGATGCATAAGAATAACCTCCAGGATAACCTCCCAACTCTGTTCGGAATCTCTCAGCCATTGACACTTTGTCTCATTTCCCTCTTCCCCCTTTTGGTCGAGAAGGTTTTCTCAATCCCTTGATGCTAAGTCTCAGCTCATTCTAGGGTTTTTCTCAATCCCTTGATGCTGAGTCTCAGCTCATTCCAAGATCTCTGTCCCACGTTGCCAGGAAGGTCCACACCCCTGGGAGTCATGTCCCACTCAGAGAGGGGTAGGGTGGTGAGACTGCTCGTTGTGCTGGCTGGAGAGAGAGGCCACATCTGAGCAACAAAAGAGGCTCTCTTGGGGGTGACTCTTAGGCCTAAATTTTAAGTAGACTTGACCTATCCTTTGTGGGGTTAAGTTTCATATGAACAACCCCCAAGACTGGGGGCTCAGCTTATAGCTTTGTTTGTCCACACTGCTTGTGAGAATATCAAGAATTCAACTTGGGGAAGTTGAATTTCTCCCCGTTCTCACCATTCCTCGAAGGGGGCTTGCAAAGACTCTTCTTAAGAAGTTTAATTAACTCCTTGATGACCTAAGTCAAGTAGGCAAAAATTTTGTGATAGGGTCAACAAATTAAAAACTTTCTTTATCTGGGATAAAACTATGTTCATCTTCATTTGTAATATTGTATTCTGAACATTACATCTGCGAGGAAAATCTAAAGGAAGTAGAGAATATCCAAAAGAGAAAGTAATAATTGGAATTGGGAACCAGTGAAGGAGAACAAATAATCAGGTTCAAACTCTTCAGAGCAGATGGAAAAAAAGGCCAGAGAGGAGAAAAGATGTAATTCTGTAAAATCATGAAAGAATGAAAACAATAGACACAAAATTGTTCACTAAATCCTGAAGTCATAGAGTGAGGGAGCATCCCTAAAAGGTAGGTCAGTTTAGGCCAACTAGATAGAAGTATGACTTCACATGAAAAATAGAACTTGTATTACCCTAAGTGGTGATTTAGTTGATTTTTTAAAAGTTAAGATAAAACCGATGGCTGATAGAGTCCCTGTGAAGTACAAGAGTGGCAAGTACCTAATCTTTGAGGTTGAAACCCAGGAGAACAGCCAAACTTCCCACCCTTTGTCTGCATAACTCTTAGAGATAAAATGCTGTGTCTGACAGGCCATACAACTGACCTAAGTTAGTAATCAGTGTGGCTTTAGGAGATAAAAAGCAGATGGCTAGAAAAGAGTGATAAATTAGCGAAGGAACCACAGGGTACTTGTGCTTTAACTAAAACACCATTGGGATGTTTACAGTGTTGTTACTTGTATCATATGTATGAAAGGTATTTTTTTTTCATAAAATATTAGCATGTGATTCACACCTTGCATTATTCTGGGATAAGCATGTTTCAGTGGACTACAAGGCCCTCATAATCTGTTCTCTACCTCCTCTGCTCCACTCGAAGATCATCTCCTGAAATGCTTCTGTTACTCACTCTTTGCCAGCCATACTGAACCTCCTTACATTTCCTCTGGCATACTAACCTTTTCCTGCCTTGTCGCCTTTACCTGCTTTGTTCCCCCTGCCTGGGTACTCTTCTCTCACATGTATCCATGGCCAGTTCCCTCTCATCACCAAAGTCTTTGTAGAAATGTCACCTTCTCAGAGAGCCCCTCTCTGACTATTCCATCAAAATTAGCACCCTGTTGTCCCACTAGTACCTTACCCTGTTTTATTTCTCTTCTTATCTCCTAACAACACTTGACATAGTATATATGTGCTTGTTTATGATCTGTCTCTCCCACCAGAATAGAAGCAAGCTTTGTGTTGAACAGGGACTTTATATCCCCAAAGTCTATAACAGAACTTGGAATAGAACATGCAGTTAATACACATTTGTATATATGAAGGATGAGTCAGGTTCAGTAAGTTTTGGACTACTGCTTATGCTGGATAGCACATGGATTGAAGCTGTGATCAAATAAAGGCTATGCCTTCTAAACAGCTAGTGACTACTACTTCTTAGATTCTAGGTACCACATATCCTGTACATATGTAAGTTGTTACAACACTTATTTGAAAGAGAGCCAGGATCTACGATTCCATTCAATAAGCAGTTTTTATCTAGGTAACCTTGTCCTTTAAAGAACTCTTATTCTACAAATTTTGAAAAGTCTAAAATGTGTTTCCTAAGTACATACTTGTTTCCTGTTTTTTGCGAATGACTTGTGTTTTAGCAAACTTTACTGAAATTTTAGGGAAGTAGAGGAGGTAACCCAACTTTACTGAAATTTTAGGGAAGTAGAGGAGGTAACCCAACTTACTGGTGGGTATTGGGGCAGTGTTACATCAGAGCGACAAAAATAACTTTTTTTTTTGTTATTTATGGAATTTATGGAATCCTATTTATTAAAATCCTTTTGCCACTCCACCTTCGGAAACTTTTTTCCATTGGCCAATTCACTTCTATGGCTTCTCTCTCTTTGACGTCACATTCTTGCCCTTCTTCTCTCTCTTAGATTGTCTTCAGAGAATTCCAAATTCCTCTCCCTCTGTCTTTCTTTCATTCCTACTCCCAAACTTTGCTCTGGGCTTTTCTTTTCATTCCCAAAGTCATTAAGGTGCTCAGTAGGAGAAAAGTATCCTTTCATAGGATTCACTCTCAAAAGACAGTTGCAGTTTTAATATTTTTTTCCTTAGGTATGAAAAATTTACTAAGGCTTCCTGTTTATTTAATAGTTAAAGGGATTGCAATATATTTCTTATATCAAATCAACTTTGAGGGAAACAGTGCATAAGTTAGGTCTTTATTGAAAGACTAGTATACGTGAAGCATTATGGTAAAGGGGGCTTTCCTTTATTAGTTACAAATGTAATGAACACCTATCTTCCATGCACTTAAAGACACTTACACTTCACCTTCCAGATTACCCAGCCATGAGACACCTGGACAGTTCCTGTGACCTTAGAGACCATGGCCGACAGCTTCAAGCAAAGCAACTTTTGTTTACACATATTTGGAGCATCTAATCACCTTTCTCTACGAGAGTACAAAGATCGCCAAAAATTTCAGACACCTAGTTTTGTTTTTGTAGGACTGGGCCTTCCACGTTAAATGTGTACATATGATGTGCTTTATGGTTATGTCCGTTCTTCTTTGACCAGAGGCTTGGCTTCAGAGAATGGGTTAAACTTCAAGCCACAAATTCTACGGAATTAAAATCTTTCTTTTAGTTAGTCCTAAATTTCCAATCTGACAAGAAAAATAACGTAGTTATGAGACGCAAAAGCAATACTGCTTCCTCCACCTCAAGGCACGGGACGCGGAGTAACACCACCGAGGGCCGGGGAACACCGGGGGCGGCAGGAGACCTGGGCCGGGCTAGGCGCACCCTGAGAGAGCCCTCCGCCCACCAAAATCTTTCTCCTAGCCTTCTCCCATCCTCCGCTCCGCTCCCACGCAGCCCTCCCGGCTCCGGTTGGGAGTGGGACAGTGGAGGTGGGAGGGGTTAAGGCGAAGCCCCTCCCCCACAGTGACGTCTAGAGACGCGACGCGTCGCGACGCAGTGCAAATCGGGAAAAGGGGATGAGCTGGGCTGGCTTCCGTCGGTATAGGGAAGGGCTAATTCTTCCTCGGGCTGGTGGGAGATGGGCCTTTGGCGAGGAGGCTGGCGTTAGTGAAGTGCCCCCGGCGCCCCGGTGAGTATGGGACTGGGTCCTGACCTGTCTTCCCCGGGAAGTCGTCCTCAGTGAGCCCCCTTTCCTTCCGCCGGCTGCTGGTCACCCAGGAGGCAAGCCCTGTCCACCGAGAGGGGTAGCACAATCCCCAAACAAATAACCGACTTTAGAAGCAAGGGCCCAGCCTTGAGTCTTTCCCGCTGTTCACTTAGCGTTGCCTAGCGAGTTTCCTGTGGACTCAGGTTTTCCTCTTTTAGAAGATGCCATGGTCATTCCCCCTGGACGCTCAGACTCGAGGTTGACCTCCTTCCTCCTGCCTCCTTGTTCTGATCTTCTGCTGTCAGTCTACAGTCACAGGCCTATCAAATGTTCAGTGTTTCCCAATCCTTTCTCTGCCCCAGTCACACTTTATTTTAGTCAAGTCGCATGTATGAGTTTAAAGACTATTAAGTTCATCCAGTTAAAACTGTGACTTCTCCAGATCCAGAGCCTTCTTTCCTAAACTGTGCCTTTTATCCTAGAGTTGTAGGGTAAGTTAATTTCATCTCCACACCACCTTGGAAATTATTAGAATCTGAATTGCACTGGTGTGCATTTATCCATAGAGCTGCAGGGCACACTCCTGGATTCATTTATTGCCTGTAGTTCAGTGACCTTGAAGCAAGTCCCTTAATCACAAACAGAAAATTTACTTCATTCACAGAGATGTTGTGGAGCCTGAGGAATTTGATATTTGTTAAGCGCTCTGAATGTTTCAGATGAAAGGAATACCTAAGGATATTACTCTTTTTGGATCTGCGTGCATCCTTAGTTTAGTGTATATCTTGCTGCAGCCATTAAAAAGGTCAAGTGATATTTGTTAAGGAAGTGTTCCTGTTTTGGGCTTGCTCTGCCGCTTTGCTGTGTAAGCAGATTTTGCATTTCAACAGATTCTGTTTAAGATTCATTTTTGAATATCTTTCATGATGGATTTAGATAATTTTTCTGTCTTCACAGTTCTGGGCCAGTTTATCTGAAAGGTGATGTAGGTTGTGCTATGTCTCTACCTTGTGATACAGCTGTCTTGAAATGTGTATTCCTTTCTTGTGACACATTAGGTGCATTTTAAAAATTAAAATACTAAGGATCCTATAAGAGTAAAGAAAATGAAACTACTATTAATGAAATTATGTCCTATAGGTATACATTTTATTTTTTGAGAAGACAGCCTATGAAAAAAATAAAACCATTTTAAAGATGATTTTAAATTTTAATTTTTTATATATTTTTGTACTTTATCAGTCATTGTGGGCATTTGTTTGTAAGTCTGAATATAATGGAACATAACCAAAGTGGCTTTTGTAGATTAAAAGAGTTGGGAAATAAAGCCAGCACATCAGATTTTTTTTTGACATTTTCACAAAATATCTATATTATATTTTATAATGGTATTTTACTTATTATAAATATATTTGTTTTGAACTTTCCGCAAGAAAATTCACTTTTGTATAGGTAAAAGGAAGAAAAAAAGTGAGTAGCTTATAAGAGTAAATATCATTAAAGAAGCATTTTTTTAGTATCTTATTCATTGTCCCACTTACATAATGCTGTGTAACAAATCACCCCAAAACATAGTGTCTTGAAATTACAGTTTGCCATTTCCCTCATGTTTCTTTAAGTTGGCTGGATTCAGCTGCATGGGCCTCACTTAAGTGAATCTCATACGTTTGTAATCAGGTCAGCAGCTAGGGTTGGAGTTATCTGAAATCTCAACTGGGCTTAGTATCTAGAATGACTTATTTATATGGTTGGTAATTGATATTAGCTCAGAGCTGGGTTGGGATGTCAACTAAGTGCCTCCATGTGGCCTCTCCATGGGGCTTGGTCTTCTCATAGTATGGTGACTGGGTTCCAACAAGTGATTGAAGAGACAGGAAGTGGGAGCTGCCAATCTCTTAAAGCCTGAGCCTAGAAATAGGTACAGCATTACTTCTAACATTTGCTCTTGGTTAGAGAGGTCAAAGATGCCTCCCCACTCTGCCACAGTAGATCCCTGCCTCTTGAAAGGAACAATGTCAAAGAAATTGTGGCCATCTTTAGCCTACCATAATTATGGTGAAAAATAGTATTGGACCAATGTTTGAATTTATATAGTAGGTGCAGAATATGGTACACTTCTGATTTATTTGAACATAATGCTTTTTATCTTCATGATATATTATAATATTCAGAGCATTTTTCTGTATATATATTTTTCATCTGTACCTCTTCAGAAGCAGATATACATGCATACATACATCCCATACCCCTTACCCCTCCCTCTCATTGACCACTATTATTTCAATCTACCCAATTTATTTTACCCCTTACTCCCCCTATTATTTACTTATTTATTTTATCCATAATTTTAAACTCATATGTCCATACCCTGGATAAAAGGAGCTACAGACACAAGGTTTTCACAGTCACACAGTCACATTGTAAAAGCTGTACAGTTAGACAATCTTCTTCAAGAATCAAGGCTACTGGAACACAGTTCAACAGGTTCAGGTACTTCCCTCTAGCCACTCCAATACACCATAAACTAAAAAGGGATATCTATGTAATACATAAGAATAACCTCCAGAATAAACTCTGAAGTCTGTTTGAAATCTCTCAGCTACTGAAACTTTATTTTGTCTCATTTCTCTCTTCTCCCTTTTGGTCAAGAAGGCTTTCTCATTCCCATGAAGCCAGGTCCTGGCTCATTCCTGGGAATCAGGTCCCACATTGCCAGGGAGATTTACACACACCCTTGGGAGTCATGTCCTATCCTATGTAGAGGTGGGGGAGAGCAGTGACTTCTCCTGCCAAGTTGGCTTAGAGAGAATGGCCACATCTGAGCAACAAAAGAGCCTCTGTGGGGGTGAGATTATCAGTAGGCTTAGCCTCTCCTTTGCAGAAATAAGCATCATGGGGCAAGCCCCAAGATTGAGGGCTCAGCCTATTGAGTTGGTTGTCCCCACTGCTAACAAGAATATCAGGAATTCCCAAGATGGGGAAGTTCTCCAGTTCCAGTTCTCCAGCTGTTACTGATTTTCACCTTCATTCCATTATGATCAGAGAAAGCTGTTTGTATAATTTCAGTCTTTTAAAATTGATTAAGACCTCTTTTGTGCCTCAGCATGTAGTCTGTCCTGGAGAATGTTCGATGAGCACTTGAGAAGAATGCATATCTTGCTGTTTTGGGGTGTGGTGTTCTATATTTGTCTGTTAGGTCTAGTTCATTTATGATTTTATTTAGGTTTTCTGTTTAGATGGTCTGTCTATTAAAGAAAGTGGTGTATTCAAGTCTTCCACTGTTAGGATAGAAATGTCTATTACTCCCTTCAGATTTGCCAGTGTTTGCCTCATTTACTTTGGGTCACCTTGATTAAGTGCATAAATATTTATGATTGTTAATTCTTCTTGGTGAATTGCTCCTTTTGTTACTATATAGTGTCCTTTGTTTCTTATAACATTTTTGCATTTAAAGTCTATTTTGTCTGTTATTAATATAGCTACCACAGCTTTTTTTTTTTTTTTTTGGAGACTGCTTGCATGCAATATCTTTTTCCATCCTTTCACTTTCAGTCTGTGTCTTTGTATATAAAAATGAGTTTCTTGTATATAGCATATAGATTGATCATATATTTATCTTATACATTCTGACAATCTATACCTTTTGATTGGGGAATTAATCCATTAACATTCAGTGTTATTGCTGTAAAAGCAGTCCTTTCTTCAACCATTTAACCTTTGGCTTTTATTTATCAGATCTCTTCCTGCCTCCATGTTGGCTCACGAGAAGTCAGAGCTTAGCCTTATGTGGCTTCCCTTGGATTTGGTGAATCACTTTTCTTTTGCTACTTCTAGGATTTTCTCATTGTCTTTGACATTTTACAGTCTAATTAGTATGGTCCTGGAGGGGGTCTATTTGAATTTCTCTGAAGTATTTTGGGCTTGTTCAGTTTGCATATTATGTCTTTTATGGGGTTTTAGAAATTTTCAGTCTTTATTTCCTCAAACAGTCTTCCCGGCCTTTTCCCCTTCTCTTCTTTTCCTGGGATACTTATGATGTATATGTTTGTACACTTGTGTTGTCAGTCATTTCCCCAAGACCCTGTTGAAATTTTTACATTTTTTCTCCATTTGCTCTTTTGTCTGATGGAAATGATTTGCTCTGTCTTCTCACTCACGGATCCTTTCTTCTGCTCTTCAAATCTGCTGTCATGTGTCTCTAGTATATTTTAAATTTCATCTACCATGTCATTCATTTCCATAAGATCTGTTATTTTGCTATGTATTCTTTCAAATTCTTCTTTATGCTCTCCTGTCTTTTTAATAGCTTCTATCTCCTCAGCCATCTTGTTTAAATTATTTAAGAGATTTGTTTGAACATCTCTGATTAGTTCCAAAATCTGTTCCTCCTCCAACTTTTTAATTTGACTGTTTGGCTTGGCCATATCTTCTTTTTTCATAGTATATCTTGTAATTTTTTGCTGGTATCTGAGCATCTGATTATCTTGATACAATTATTTTGAAAGGTGGTTTCCTTATCTTGTCTACAATTTTTTTGTTGCTTGGTATTTTAGTTCGCTAAAGCTGGCAGAATGCAATATTCCAGAAATGGATCAGCTTTTATAAAGAAATATTAAGTTACAGGTTTACAGTTCTGAGGACATAAAAATGTCCAAACTAAGGCATCCAGAGAGAGATAACTTGACTTCAAAGAATGGCCGATGTCTGTCACATGGGAAGGCACATGTTTGGCATTTGCTGGTCCAGCTTCTGATTCCAGTGACTTCCTCTCTAAGCAGCTGTGGGCCCTTACTAACTGCTCCTGGGCAAAACTCTGAGTTTTATCTCTTAGCTTAGCATCTCCCAAAGCTGGAGATTTCTTCTCTTCAGGTTTTGGCTATTTTTGTGAGTCCTTGCTTAGCACCCAGGCCTTTTCTATCTTCATCTCCAAATGTCTGTATCTATGTTAGCTCTTTTAAGGATTCCAGTAAATTAATCAAGACCCACTTTGAATGGATAGGGTCACATCTCCATCTAATCAGAAGGTCACATCCACAATTGGGTATGTCACATCTTCATGGAAGTAATCCAATCAAAAGGTACCCCCCTCCCCCTTCAGAATTGGATCAGGATTAAAAGAACATGGGTGTCTCCACAAAATATGACTAGGAGCAAAAGAACATGGCTTTTCTGGGGTATGCAATAATTTCAGATCAGCATTATTGGGTTTGTGTTAAAGGTCTTATTTGGCCCTTGGTTTATTAGTATTTCACAGCCAAAGCAGGGCCAGGTTCCCAGGCAAGGAGTGTGACCCAGTTCTAAAGGGCCTTGGGTAAAGGCTTAGGAAAGCAGCTTCCCAAGACCACACTTTCCCAGCCTTCTCTGCAGATACTGTTCTTTGGCAGCTTATTCCCCACAGCCATACAAATGTGAATTATTTTTAGCTCTCATCCTCTCTATTTCTGAGGCAGGTGGAAGTAATGGACCATGGTGCTACGAGTGCCTGACTGACCAACAAATAAATCAGAACTATGCTGCCTCACCCTCTATTCCATGTGGGTGGGCTTATCTGACTGTCCCAGTCCATAGTAGACAGCCCTGTGAGACTGGGCCGACCAGTAGCTCTTGGCCTTGCAGGTAGGGAATGTGCTCTGGGAGCCGCAGTGGTATTGAGTTACTTACTACAATTTCTCTGGGTTTGGGAACAATGGCTCCACAGGCTCCCAGTGCTCCTGCCTTGAAAGGGTCAAGTTTGCAGGTCCCAGAGGATCAGCTTCACTGGCTAACAGTTAGATTAGGTCTGTGCTATGGCCTCCTCTTTTCCTGGGGAGAAGGCCTCCTTGTCTCTCTCAGCCTGCAGCAGCCAGCTGGGCGAGAACCATGCCACCCTGAAGCTGTTGGCCTTGGAAGTGGACGATGGGCACCAGGAGTCATGGCTGAATTCAGTCCCTCACTGCAGTTTCTTTTTTGTGGTCTTCATTTCTTCAACTTGCTCTTCATTATATGTTGCAGTGGTCCTCCCTTAGTCTCTCAAGCCTGAAACCTGTTGTTTTGGGCAGTTTGCCTGTTCTCTAGCTGTTTTTGGTGGAGGAGTGAGTTCTGCCTCTTCTTACTCCACCATTTTACCAGAAGTTGCTCTGAATAGATTTTTACAACACTGCTCTCAGGCAGTGTTTCTGGTCAGAAAATACCAGAAGCTTTAGCAGTGATTAATTCCTCAGAGGGTTGAGCCTTTTTTAACACTTAGGATTATTCTAAAATAGATTATTTCATCAATACTTACTTGACTATGGCATTTTAACTAGAATGAGAGTACAGTAGATTATATGATGCTTACCTAGTCAGAGGATGTAGTGAGTACTGTTGATGCCTAAAGGGGAGAGATGGTGGGTGGCCAACAGAGAAAAACTTTGCTTTCTTTTCAGCTTTGCCAAGTGCCTTGACAGTGGCAGGTGTAAAGTCCTAGTGAAAATATCAGGACTCCCCTTCTCATCACCCTATAAGTCCTCAACTGTCACCCCACCCGCATTCCCAGGGTGCACTGCACACTGCTTCCCATCCCACCTCCATGCCTGGGCTGTGTGTCAAACTTACCCACCATGTTCCTTTCCCCTCAACCTCCCTGTCCTACTGTACTGGAGCAACCTGAAGCTGGCCAGTGGGCACAGCACTAACACAGGCACTGGCACGGGCATGATCACAGGCAGCTGCCTGGAAGAAGAGGTCCAGATACTTTTTTTTCAGTGGCCTCCCTGTGGACGTTGAAGCCATAGATCTCTACCTGCTCTCCCACCCATTGAAGGGATTTGAAGGATTCCTGATCTAGCTCATGTCAAGACAGCTTCTTGCTTGCAATCTTTGACAGTTGGGCAGAGGTAGAAGTGGCCAAGAATGTATAGAGTAGAAGGGGCCAAGAATGTGTTGAACAGTATTCCCTTCAGTCCTGAGAACCTGCAGACTTTGAGGTTGGAGTTTGCTAAAGCCAGCAGCAAGATGGTTAAGAGCAAGCTCATGGCAGTACCAAATCCCACCAGTGTTCACTCCATGCTAGAAGCCCACTTCATCATACAGGACCCTTGTGACCAGGTGGTAGCTGCTTTGATTCCATCATCCCCAGAGACTTGGACTCCCTACCCTCTGTACACCACAGAGCTGGCCCCAGGCATCTCATATGCTACATTCACCTACCCAGATGCCACTGCTGCCGCCACTGCTACCCTCCATGCTCAGGTGCACTGATACCCTTCCTCAGACACCTCCCAGCAAGGATGGAAATACCATCAGTTCTGTTAGTTTTTCAGTCTTGTTATCACAGCTTGAAACCTGTGTCACACAGAGGGGGACTTCCAGGAGTCAGTTTTGGGAATTAAGAGCTCCCATTGACCCCAGGCACCCTTTGGATAACTGCTGCTTCCTTCCAAAGACTGTGAATTTAAGCTTGACTTGGTAGGCTGCTTCCTGTTTCCTTTCTCTCTTCCTCCTCAGCTCTGCCCTCCCCACAGCCTTTCCCTAAGGCCTGCTGGGAGAATTCATGGGCCTTCTTGTCTGGGACACCCAGACCCAGCTCAGAGGCCTCCTGTCCAAAGCTTGACCTCCTGTCCAAAGTTGCTTCTGTAATTCCACCTGAAGAAAATTAGGCATTTAATTTTGTATGTTTTCTGGCATGAATTAAGATGCAAACATATATATGTGCATGTACAGTTTGTTCTCACATTGGTGTTACTATAGCAACAGTTGCTGGGCATAAACGGTTCCTCATTCCTGGTCCTTCACTTTTCATTACTTCCCTGTGTAACCACCCAGCCCCAGCAAGGACACCTCTCTTAGCTCTGAGCCTGCTCCGCCCTGACGGCCCAGTGTCCCTAACCCACACACACTTTCAAGCTGAATAGCAAGAGCAAAAACACAGCAAATATAGTCTGTTAACTTTTCCATTTCAAATCAGGGTCCTCTGCTTCCTTCTCCTCAGATGGGCCAACAACTCTAATGAAATTATTTCTCTGCCCACCTGGCATACCTCTCCATGGTTCACCCACTTCTACCACTGGTCCTCATTCTTTCCAAACTTCCAAAGCCAACTGTGAAGCAAAAGTATTTTGTACCCTGTGTAACAATATTTATGAATCATAGATGATTTTTCATGTGTGCAATTAATTATTAAAGAGACCTTGTTTGCTCTATCATATAAGTTTAGTGTTTAGTTTGAGGCATGGAGAAGAAAAGGATTTCTGTTCTTTAGCATTGAGCCTTTCTGTCAGATGTTAGTTTAAATAAATGAAGGAAAAATTGTGCAATTTTGTTTTGTGAACATATCAGTGCTTTGCGTTTAGCTGCAGCTATGACTGCCTTGCTGTTTTCTCACTGGGGAAGCTAGATGGCTGCTGTTATTGCTGGTCCTGTGAGAGTGTAAAATTGTTTAATATATGAAATGCAAAATAAAAAAATATATGTCAGGCCTAGTTTGAATGACCACAATCTTCAGTCTTCACTTTTTTGCTTTTTAGTGTCCCCTCTATGGTTCATGTCTTCTAATTCCTGTTCCTTCTTTTTGAAAGGATCAGAAGATGTCGGAGAAAAAGAGTACATGCACCTTGCTATCTGTGTTCTAGTCTAGAGTGTAAAACTAGAGTTCTTTATCATTACCAGGTTTACACATTTTAAGAAACTTTGTTTTTTTTGTACATAGAAGATCTTTTAATTTTCTTGCTTATTTTTTTTACTTACAATCTTTTAAAACACAATATAGTTTCAATGGATTCTGTGTTATATTTACTTTGTTCTGGATCTAATATGTAAATTCTAATGTGGACTCTAATATGTAAATATGGGTTTGTTGTTATTGTTTCTGCTGCCATTTGCAGACAAGGAAATTACAAATTCATTTAGTTGTTTTGGCTGTGATTTTCTTTGTCAGTCTATTTCCAGACTTCTTTAGTGGTAAAATGTAGCAGAATGACTTATTAAAAATTTAATATATTAAACTTCATGTAGATTAAGTTGAATATGTATTCTTTGCTCTCTTATTTGTATAGGGAAAAATACCTTTACCTTCTGCTTTGACTTCTGCAGAGAGTGTGATTTAAGAAATAGCAATTATATGACAATGCCAAAAATATTTTTAACACCAGGCATCATTTGACAGTGTAACTTAAAATATATAGATTTGTTAATGGAAATAGAAGCAATTGTGGTCCTTTGACAGACTTAGACATTATCAGTAAAGGTTGTTACTTATTTTAAGAACTATTCTCAGAAATCAAATAACAACAGAAAAGGTAACTTGAAAAATGTACAATCTGTATCCTAGAAACCCTTATTAGCAAGCTTACTGTCTCCGTATTCTCATCCTTCTTTTCCTTTCTGTGTCTAATTGTTTACCAAATATTGTCATTCTATTTTTTCAGTGTCTTTTGTATCTGCCTCCTCTTTTCTATCTCCATTGCCCTAGTTCTGACCACAATCATCTTACCCTAGGATCATTGTGCTAGATAACTATTTTTTCCCTATCTCCAGTCTACTAAAGCCTAGCTTTATATGTTTGTTAGTTTCAATCACATAACTCCCTTTTTCAGACCCCTGCTATGACTCCCCACTACCTTTGGAAATCAAAGTAAATGTTTTAACATGATCTTCGAGACCTATTATCTGTTCCTAGACTATTTTTTCAGGTTTCACTGCCCAGTAGATCCTTGTTCATTCTGTATACTGCCTACTTTCTGAAGATGTTCTCTACCTTTTGATTCTTTCCTCGTACTGTTCCTCATTTCTATGAAAAGTCTTCTCCCACTAAAATTGACATCAAACTATAATGCCTTCCAAGATCCCTCATCATAATTAATCTTTCCCCTTAATTTCTCTTTTAGTACATTATAACTCATAGTATGAGTTTGATATCATATTCTGTTGTATTACTACTGCTTACAACTTTCTCTTTCACATTAGTTTATTAAACTTTATGAGGAAAAACGATTACATGTTATCTGAATTCTTGAAGCACAATGTCTTCTATGCTCCAGAATATCAGTGAATGATTGAATTCAATTGAACTTTGAAGTGGCTAATGATTATTTTACATTGCCTTGGTAGCATGTGTAGTTTTTATTTTTGTCTTTTGAAGATCTAACCTTCATAGGTAATAATGAGAAACAGATTATACTAAGAACATATTCTAGACCTTCCTTTTAGATTCCAACTCAAAAGCTTTCATTCCCCTGCCAAGAAACCTAATTGTCATGGATTATAAACTAGATGCTACTTAATACTTTGAATATTAACTCTGTAGTTAGACCACTAGTACTTATGGCCCAGAGATGAGATAAAATTGGAAAAACAAATACCGATGAACTGTTACTTAGTCACTCTGCCCAACTCTGCCAACACCTTATCTTAGTATGCTTAGTGTCATGAACAAAAAATTGTTGAACTTTTTAGGAATTTCAGTTCACAGGCTGGCCTGTATCAGGGGATCAAACGTGGGCTTTCTATGGATGAATAAAATTAAGACCCTAGTGATGTAGTTCGGGCCAGAAAAATTGGGCTCCCTCTTGTTATTGTTATCTTTCTGTCCTCTGGCTCTTATTAATAGTCCAAGCTTCAGGGTCTTAATGATGTCTTTATGGCCTCCCTCAGACATCAGGGTTTCCTTAAGCTCTGTCCTGAAAAGATTGTTTCTAAATCTTACTGTGCTTTCTATTTGTCAAAAGTTTTATTCCTCAACTTTTGCTTCCTATGTTGCAGTAGAAATCATGTTCCTGTAGCACCATTCCACTTTATCCCATCTTTTTCCATTTTTTATCATTAAAGTTTTCATTCTCTTTGTTTACAATTTGTTCCCTTTGTTTATGTTCATTCCTTAATGCTTCTGCTCTTGCTTCCGCTTATTCCGCTATACAGAAGCTATACTCCCCAAGGATAGGTTCTTTCAGTTTACCAAATTTGTTTTTTGGTACAAAATTTGTATTTTGACTAGTGCATTTCCTAATTTAACTTGTATGGTCAGTTTATTGAACACTGTAAGTACATAGAATCTTGAATAGGGCGTGATATTTTGTTGGTTTGTCCAGGTTAGTGTGATGCCCTGATAAATCCCAGAGTGATTTGAACAATGAATAAAGAAGTATTTGCCAAGACCCTTTGGGGAATGGCAATAAAGGGGGAAAAATTAAACTTGCCCATTTGGAGAATTCCTGATATTCGCTCAAACAGTGGGGACAACCAAATCAATTGACCAAGCCCTCGATCTTGGGGTTTGCCCCTATGAAGCTTATCCCTGCAAAGTATAGGCTGCTTAAAATTAGGCCGAAGAGTCACCCCCCTAGAAAACCGCTTTTGTTGGTCAGATATGACCTCTCTGTCTCTCTAAGCCAACACAGCAAACAAACTCCCTGCCTTCCCCCTGTAAATGGAACATGACTCCCAGGGGTGTAAACCTCCCTGGCAACGTGGGGTAGAAATCCTGGGATGAGCTGGGATTTGGCATCAAGAGATTGGGAAAACCTTGACCAAAAGAGGGAAGAGAGAAATGAGACAAAATAAAGTGTTAGTGGCTGAGAGATTACAAACAGTCAAGAGGTTATCCTGGAGATTATTCCTATGCATTATGTAAATATCCCCTTTTTAGTTTATGACGTATTAGAGTGGCTAGAGGGAAGTACCTGAAACTGTAGTGCTGTGTTCCAGTAGCCGTGTTCCTTGAAGTTGACTGTATAATATAGCTTTTACCTTGTGACTGTGTGATTGTGAAAACCTTGTGTCTGATGCTCCTTTTATCTAAAGTATGGACAGATAAGTAAAAAATATGGATAAAAAATAATAATGGGGAACAAAGGTTAAAATATATTGGGTAGATTGAAATACTAGTGGTCAATGAGAGGGAGAGGTAAGGGGTATGGTATGTATGAGTTTTGTTTTTTTTTTCTTTTTTATTTCTTTTGCTGGAGAGTAGCAAATGTTCAAAAAATGATTATGGTGATGGATACACAGCTATATGATGATATTGTGAGCTATTGATTGTACACCATGTATAGAATGTTTGTATGTTTAAGATCTACAATAAAAATATTTTAACAAATAGTACAGTTATAACTATTCTTTTATCACGTTGTAACAAAGGTACCATATAAATGCGAAGTGTCAATAATACGGAAAACTGCGTGAGAGGGTTATATGGGAACTCTGTATTTTCTGCATAGTTTTTCTGTTAACCTACAAATTCTCTACTAAATAAAATTTAAAGCATTTGTATGTTACAAGACACTACCAAGAAAGTAAAACGACAACCTACAGAATGGAAGAATATTACTGGAAACTATGTAGCTCATAAAGGTTTAATATGATGTTTAAACAACTGTGAGAATGCAACATCAAAAGTCCAAATAACCCAATTTAAAAATGGATTAAGAACTTGGATAGACATTTATCTAATGAATATATATAAATGGGTAATAAGCACATGAAAATATGCTTAACATGATCAGTCATCAGGGAAATACAAATCGAAATCACAATGAAATACCATCTCACACCCACTAGGATGACCATTATTAAAATAAAAGAAAAAAAAGTCGTGGTAAATATACAGAGTAATAGGAACAATACTTTGTTAATGGCCCTATGGAATGGTGCAGCAACCAGGGGTGTCAGTTTGGGTGATTACTCAATAAGGGGAAAAATAAAATTACTAAATGACGTGGCAATCCCATTTCTTTGTTGGTACCAAAAAAATTGAAAGCAGGGATTAAAAAAAAAGCATTTGTACACCAGTGCTTACTCTGCCATTATTCACAATAGCCAAAAGGTGAAAGCACCCTAAGTATCCATCAGTGGATGAATGGATAAACAAAATATGGTGTAGTATACACTCAATGGACTGTTATTCAGCCATAAAACGGAATGAAGTTCTGATGCATGCTACCATGCCTATCTCCCTTACATTGGAGTTCAACCTCATTAGCTAACAGTTCACCAATCTCTAGCTTTTGTGTATCTCTAAGTCCCTTGTATTCTGTATTAGATGCCTCTTATTATGCCTTTATGCTGGTCATAAAAGTGGAATCATACAGTATCTGTCCTTTGTGTCTGGCTAATTTTGCTCAGCATTATGTCCTCAAGGCTCATTCATCCATCTTGTCATGTGTTTCACGTCAGTTTGTCTTAACTGCTGCATAATATTCCATCATATGTATATTTCACATTTTGTTGATCCACTTGTCTGTTGATGGGCATTTGGTTTGTTTCCATCTTTTGGCGATTGTAAATAATGCTGCTGTGAACATGGGTATGCAAATGTCTGTTTGTGTCATTGCTTTCATTTTTTCTGGGTATATACCAAGTAGTGCTATTGCTGGGTCATAGGGCATCTCAATATTTAGTTTCCTAAGGAACCACCAAACAGTCTTCCATAGTGGCTGCACCATTATACATTCCCAGCGGCAGTGCATAAGTGTCCCAGTTTCTCCACATCCTCTCTAACATTTATAGTTTCCTGATTGTTTAATGGCAGCCATTCTTATAGGTGTGAGGTGGTATCTCATTGTAGTCTTGATCTGCATTTCCCTTATAGCCAGTGAAAATGAACATCTCTTCATGTGCTTTTGAACTATCTGTATTTGCTCTTCAGAAAAATATCTTTAGCCCATTTTATAATTGGATTGTTTGTTCTTTTGTTGTTGAGTTATATGATTTCTTTGTATATACAGGAAATCAAACCTTTGTCTGATTTGTGATTTCCAAATATTTTCTCTCATTGAGTTGGCTGCCTCTTCACCTTATTGACAAAGTCTTTTGAGATGCAGAAGCATTTGAGTTTGAGGAGTTCCCATTTTTCTCTTTTTTCTTGTGTTGCTTGTGCTTTCAGTATGAAGCTTAGGAAGCTACCTCCTATTACTGGGTCTTAAAGATGTACCCATACATTTTCTTCTAGAAGATTTATGGTGCTAGTTCTTATATTTAAGTGTTTGATCCACTCTGAGTTAATTTTTGTATAGAGTTTTAGATAGAGGTCCTCTTTCATTCTCTTGGCTATTGATAGCAAGTTCGTCTATGCCCAATTGTGAAAAGACCATTTTGTCCCAGTTCAGAGGATTTGGGGACCTTATCAAAAATCAGTTGGCCAGGGTGGCTGCCGTGGCTCAGCAGGCAGAGCTCCAACCTGCCGTGCTGGAGGTCTGGAGTTTGATCCCTGGTGCCTCCTGCCCATATGCAAATTAAAAAAAAAAAATCGGTTGGCCATAGATTTGATGGTCTATTTCTGTACTCTCAATTCGATTCCATTGGACCATGCTTCTGTCTTTGTGCCAGTACCATGCTGTTTTTTTGTTGTTGTTGTTGTTTTTTAACATGGGCAGGCACCAGGAATTGAACCTGGGTCCTCTGGCATAGCAGGCAAGCATTCTTGCCTGCTGAGCCACCGTGGCCCATCCAGTACCATGCTGTTTTGACCACTGTGGCTTTATTATAGGTTTTAAAGTCGGGGAGTGTTAATCCTCCCACTTTGTTCTTCTTTTTTAGGATGCTTTTAGCTTTTTGCGTTCTCTTTCCTTTCTAGATGAATTTGGTAGTTAGCTTTTCCAAATTTTCAAAGTACGTTATTGGAATTTTGATTGGTACTTTGTTGAATCTGCAGATCAGCTTGGGGAGAATTGACATCTTAACTATATTTAACCTTCCTATCCATGAGCAGGAAATGTCTTTGAACCTGTTAAGATCTGCTTTGATTTCTTTTAGCAGTGCTTCGTAGTTTTCTGTGTACAAGTCCTTTACGTCCCTAGATAAGTTCTTTCCTAAGTATTTGATTCTTTTAGTTGCTATTTTGAATGAAATTTTTTCCTTAACTGACTCCTCAGCTAGTTCATTGCTAGTGTATAGAGACGTTACTGATTTTTGCAGATTAATTTTATATCCTGCCACCTTGCTGAATTTATTAGCTCAAGTAACTTTGCTATAGATTTCTCAGGATCTTCCAAGTATAATATATCATCTGCAAATTATGAGACTTTCACTTCTTCCTTTCTAATTTGGATGGCTTTTATTTCTTTGTCCTGCCTGATTGCTGTAGCTAGAACTTCTAGCACAATGTTGAATGATAGTGATGACAGTGGGCATCCTTGTCTTGTACCTGATCTTAGGGGAAAGGCTTTTATAGGTTTTAAAGTCTCGCTCCATTGGGTATGGTGCTGGTTATTGGTTTTTCATATATTCCCTTTATCATACTGAGGTAGTTACCTTTGATTCCTAGCTTTTGGAGTGTTTTTATCAGAAAAGGATGCTGAATTTTGTTTAATGCTTTTTCAGCATCAATCAAGATGATCATGTGATTTTTTTCCCTTTTGATTTGTTAATGCGCTGTATTATATTAATTGATTTTCTTGTGTTGAACCATCCTTGCATTCCTGGTATAAACCCCACTTGGTCATGGTGTATAATTCTTTTGATGTGCTGTTGGATTCGATTTGCTAATATTTTATTGAGAATTTTTGCATCTATGTTCATTAGGGAGATTGGCCTGTAGATTTCCTTTCTTACGGCATCTTTACCTGGTTTTGGTATTAAAATGATGTTAGCTTCCTAAAATGAGTTAGGTAGAGTTCCTTTTTCCTCAATTTTTTTGGAAAAGTTTGAGCAGGACTGGTGTTAGTTCTTTCTGGAATGTTTGATAAAATTTCCCTTGTGAAGACATCTGGCCCTGGGCTTTTCTTTGTAGGAAGATTTTTGATGACTGAGTGAATCTCTTTACTTGTGATTGGTTTGTTGAGATCTTCTATTTCTTCCTGAGTCAGTGTAGCTTGTTTGTGCGTCTCCAGGAATTTGTCCATTTCATGTAAGTTGTATAGTTTGTTGGTGTATACTTGTTCATAGTATCCTCTTATGATTTCTTGTATTTCTTCAGGGTCTGTGGTAACACACCCCTTCTAATTTCTGATTTTGTTGATTCACATCCTCTCTTTTTCTTTGTCAGTCTTGCTAGTGACCCATCAATTTTATTGATTTTCTCAAAGAACCAACTTTTAGTTTTTTTGATTCTTTCTGTTGTTCTTTTGTTCTCCCTTTCATTTAACTCTGCTTTATTCTTTGTTATTTCTCTTCTTCTGTTTGCTTTGGGGTTAGTTTGCTGTTGTTCTTTCTCAAGTTCCTCCAGGTGAGCAGTTAAGTCCTTGATTTTTGCTTTCTTGTTCTTTAATATAAGCATTTAGGGCAATAAATTTCCCTCTCAGCACAGCCTTTGCCACATCCCATAAATTTTGCTAAATTGTATTCTCATTTTCATTCATCTCCAGATAGCTACTGATTTCTCTAGCAATTTCTTCTTTGACCCACTGGTTGTTTAAGGGTGTGTTCTTTAATTTCCATATATTTGTGAATGTTCTCATTCTATGGTGGCTGTTGAGATGCAGCTTCATCCCATTGTGACCAGAGAAAGTGCTTTGAATAATTTCAATATTTTTAAGTTCATAAAGACCTGTTTTGTGCTCCAGCATATGATCTATCCTGGAGAAAGTTCCTTGAACTCTAGAGAAGGATGTATAACCTTGTGCTTTGGGGTGCAGTGATCTATATATGTCTGTTAGGTCTAACTCATTTATCAAGTTATTTAATTTCTCTATTTCCTTGATAATCTTCTGTCTGATTATTCTATCTATAGAATAGTGTAGTGTATTGAAATCTCCTACTATTATTATTGAAACATCTATCGCTCCCTTCAGTTTTGCCAATATTTGATTGATTTGCTTTGGAGCTCATAAAAGCATAAACATTTATGATTGTTATATCTTCTTGGTGAATTGACCCTTTAATTACTATATAGTGTTCTTCTTTGTCTCTTATGATGTCT